>LOJH01047560.1:0-11626 GCA_001685095.1 Ellobius talpinus
TCTTTATTAACCAATGAAAGTAACACATAGACAGATGACCCTCCTCTATCAAGAACACAAGTATCCAAAGCAATTTTCAGAGATTATCAACGCCTGAGTCATACTATGTGACAGAACTCTATTGTATGTGCCATTACATATTCTAAAAGTGTTTCACCAATTTCCAAGCAAGGCTAAGTCGAAGGAGGATTTAAATGTGGAGGGAGTCTTTCCTTTCTCAATAAAGATGGCAATGTATTTGGAAGCAAGCATGTGGATCATATATTGTGTGCCTTCTTGTTAATGAATACATGTAAATGATGCTTAACATTAATAGTAACAAATATAAAAGGGTCAGATTATGATAAAGTGTAGCCATGAAATATTCTAATCTTATGAAACACACAAGAGCATTTAAGTTTTCTTTTGGTCATGTTAGATCCAATGTCTTAAATGCTGTGTTTTCATTTGAAGGAAAATGTATGATTCTTGGGAAATATCCTTAGTTATTACATTTTACATATATACTCAAGTGAATTTGAAAGGGGAAAGAAGAATTTCACTTAATACAGAAAACAATAATGATATTTTAAATTTGTGACAGAGGAATGGAGGAGCACCATAGAGTGTTTATAAGAATGTAACTGTATCTCACTAGCTCCAATTAGTGGCACATGCTTTTAACCTCAGCAATCAGGAGGTTGCAGGGTAAGGGGGATTCTGTAAATTCAAGGTCTTCCTAATATATGTAGCAAATTCAGTACAGCCAGTGCTACAGAGAGAGACGCTGTCTCAAAAGACAAACATGAGGGAGGAGAAGGAGGTAGAGGACGGACGAGAAGAAGAAGAAGAAGAAATAGAAAAAAGAAAAAAAGGTGGAATGAAAGAAAACTAAAAACTAAAGAAAAATAGAAAGCAACTAAGATATGGTCAATTGATACAACAATTGCCTAGGTGATTAACACAACTTCACAATATATGAGTTACAGAATGTTAAAAGCTTTAGAATGGAAGTAGTGGGAATCATTCTTTGTAGTTTCAGTAAAGTGATGGGTATAGCTATGCCAACTATTGTGGTCCATGAAAATATTGCATTTTCATGGGTAGAAAGGACAGTTTGCAAGGGTGGAGGCAATAATAGAGGCAAGACCAATCACACCTGCACAAAGATGGGGAGAAAATAACTCATAATGACAGTATTATTTATTTCTAAATTGTGAGTTTACATGTAATTGTTAATATGTTCACATGTTCATAGGATCTTTAATTATCATGTAGTCTTTAAGGTTCCTATGTATATCATATATATATATACATACACACAGAGAGACACATACACATATTAATGATGGGGGAAAGCTTATAGGTATTTGATGAATGAAAAAATGCAAGAATTATCAGAATTACTTATATTGGTTTGGTTTTTACTAACCTGTAGGAAATAGTTTTCGTTGAATAGTCAAGTGAGGATTTTTATGTGTGTTTGCTGGAGTCTAAGAAATGTCATTGGACTAGAGATTTCTAAAATTTCAGTGATTACCTAAGAGTAGTAACAGTTTTGTTATCTTATTTCTTTTCTCTTATCCGTCTTCAAGCCGCCTCCTTGACTGGAAACCCTGTAATACCTTCAGTCTCTTAATATGTACAACAGTTTTGCAACCAATGAAGAATGGTGTGAAATACGATATTAGCTGGGTGATTGTAAATTTTTGTGTCCATACCCCAGAGCTGGGATATCAGAATGAGTGCCAAGCCTCATTTGGAGAAGTACAAGCTGACATTACATGGAGCTGTTGCTCTGAGCTATATGGTGAGAAATTGCTGTATATCTGTCTCCTGAGCCACCAGGCAATCTTTTCTTTTGAGTACCATAGCTTTGAGAATTTTTGTGATTTTAATTTGTTTCTTAAATTTAATTTTATATTCCATCCACAGTTCTCTCCCCCAACCTTCCTCCCACCCCCTCACCACTCTCTCAACCCACTGTCTATCCTCTATGGGAAGTCAGTAAAGGTACATTAAGTTGTGGTGGGATCAAGCCTCTCCCCCTGCATTAAGACTGAGCAAGGCATCCCACCATAGGGAAGGAGCTCCAACAACCTAATCCATGCACCAGGAATAGATCCTGGTCCTACTGCCAGGCACTTCACAAAAGCTTCACCACTGTCTCCCACATATGAGGGAACTAGTTCAGTCCCATGGAGGCACCACAGTTGTCAGTCTTGAATTCATGAGTCTCCATGTGCTTGGTTCAGCTGTCTGTAGATTTCTCCATCATGATCTGGACCCCCTTGCTTATATATTCCCTCCCTCTTCAATTGAGTTCCTAGAGCTAGTCCTAGTTCTGGATTTTTGCCTATGGTTCTCTCAGTTGCTGGATGAAGTCTCTATGATGATAGCTGTGGTATTCGCCAATCTGATTACAGTGGAAGGCCAGTTTAGGGTCCATCTCTACTATTGCTAGGAGTCTTAGCTGGAGTCATCCTTTTGGATTCTTAAGGATTTCCCTAGCACCAGATTTCTTCTTAAGGTCATAGTGACTCTCTCTATGATAATCTCAAGAGCTTTCATTGTTTTCCCACCTTGTCCCTCTCCCACCTCAATCATCTCCCATTCCCTCATGTTCTCATCTCCTATCCCCTCCCCTTTATCACTCATCTCATCACCAGTTTACCCAGGAGATCTCATCCAATTACCCTTTCCTGGCTGAGCCACATGTCCCTCTTAGAGTCTTCCATGTTACCTAGTTTCTCTGGAGCTATGGATTAGATTAGAGCTATGGATTAGAGTGGATATCCTTTCATTTGCATCTAATATCCACTTATGAGTAAATAAACACTGTGTTTGTCTTTCTGCACTTGTGAGACAGAGGCAGACAGATCTACAGAGTGAGTTTCAGGACATCCAAAGATACGCAGAGAAACTCTGTCTCAGAAAACCAAAAAGCTTCAAGGATTTTTTTAAAAAATGTGAATTATAAGCATAAACAAGAGGGCCTAGACCCAGCTCCTTTCAGATTCTTGACCTGGCAGATATAAACATTAAATAGACATTGTAAGAAGACATCACAACAATCTATAGGCGATGGGAGTTAGATACTAAGAGGGGCATGCAGGCTTCCTGACAGGGCATTGAAACAAGAAGGGGGCTGCGAAATTATGCTTTCTAAAGGGAGAGAGCTCAGACAGTAGTGAGCATGCCCAATAGAAAGTATTTAGTAGTAACTGTCGCTAGAGACGGGATTTGGATTTTTTGGTTTCATGGTGCATTAGAAAGACAGCTACTTCTCACATTCTCCAGAGTCTTCATTTGAGTCCTTACCTCTCCCCGGCTCCCGCCATGTTTTAACTTAGGCTGGTCTTCTCTCAGTTGTGAAACAAGGTTCGGAGGGCTCAGAACAAATGGATTTGTTGTCATGGAACTTTGCTCTAGGGTGGAAAATATATAATGTAATTTATAAATAGTAATAAAGTTAATAATACATTATGGTGTGTTTTAAAGAAAATTAGATTCTTGGAAAAAGCTGCTAAAGCATAAGATTGAGGGCAATATAGAATGTGTTTGTAGAGGTAAAACAGTTAAAGCTTGTGTCTTAGTTAGGCTATTGCTGTGAAGAGAAACCATGGCATTCTTACAAAGGGAAACATTTATTTGGGACTGGCTTACAGTTTCAGAGGTTCAGTCCATTAACATCATGGTGGAACATAACAGTACACAGGCAGACACGGTGCTGGAGAAAGAACTAAGAGTTCTTATATCTCTGATTTATAGGCAACAGGAACTTAACTGAGACACTGGTTGTGGCTTGGGCACTTATGAGACCTCAAAGCCCACCTCCATGGTGACACACTTCCTCCAACAAGGCCATACCTAATACAACAATGCCACATCTCCAAATAGTGCCACTTCTTATGAGTTTATGGGGGCCCATTATATTCAAACTCCCACAGCATGGGATTCTATTTTTAAGGGAGAGAGATCAAACAAAGAAGATTGAAGAAGGATGCTTAAAAGAAATCCCACACTAGCTCAAAATTGAGAAATAAGATGGTCATTTATTTACGGGTAAAATCCCAAATTAGATTCCTGTGCTGAAACAGAGATCAGAAACTGAAATCCACAACGGGAACAGAGAGGCAGGAAAAGAGGCCGGATGCAGGCTCTGTATCAGTATACAGTGTAAAAGAGGGCAGTATATAGTGTATAGTGGGCAGGTAACCACTAAATGTAAGATTTCCTACAGCAGAAGATCACATTGAGCACTGGATCATGGGCAACTATATATATTTTAAGTTTTAGTAAAAGATTTTTGAGAAAACTTTTTAAAACTTTCAGAAACGAAAGTTTCTTTCCTTTCTTTCCACCTAGCCAGAATGAAATCTTAGGCAGAACCACACTGGTGCTGTACTGTTTAATCAGTTCAACTAACTACCAGGGACAATGGAAGCCGCAGTGCAAATTATTGGTTTAGGTAATTTGAAATGAGCAACAACACATCCATTAGATCCCTTTGATTGACCATGCTAATGACACATGGTGCTATGCAATCTTTTAGTCTGGAATCAGAATAGTTTGGCTCTCCTTTTTACAGTAGCAAAGTAATATGGTTGAAGGACCAAGCAATTTCATGGGTGGCCCAATCTGCATAATTCAAATGTAATTAATAGCTCCAGATCTCTTTGAAGACTGACATTAGAAATGTAAACAAACAGAGGAGGATACTGTGGATACAACCAATAAAATATAATTTAATTTAAAAATTACCGAATAACTTAAAACTTAAGCGGTTTCAAGTGCAAATGCAATGAAAATAAATTCATGGAGAGAGAGCAAATTAAAGTAGAAAACAATCACTCTTGAATGACTTATTTAAAATGTATTAAGTATGTATATATATTTACATGGAGATAACTGTGCACACTCGTACACACACACACACACACACACATCTACATCAAGATTATGTAAGACTGAACTATCCTGCAAAGCACCATGGTAAGACCAAGATAAAATAACTCAATTGAATGGGCAATAGATGAACTTGGCATTTTCCTGGTCCAGGGTCCTTCTAGGGGACTGCAGCTTGATACAGATGATGAGTTGGAAAATAATCAGACATGTACTTCTCAGGAGAGAATACTTTAGGAAGTACCAGTAAGGTCTAATTGAAGGAAATGCATCTTTAATGAACTGTGACATCATAAAGTTAGGTTTCCATATAGGCAGGACACATAAAGAATGAAAATGATGAATACAAGGTACAAATGTCTCAGCCAGAAAATCAAAACGGACTATCAGAATTTTGACAGCAGTGAGACACAGAAAGAATAAAAATAAATAAATAAATAAATAAACAGGAGAAATTGAGAAGGAGAAGCTAAGGCACAGAGGTGAGCAGGAGTATATTTTGGGGAGAAAACTCTGCTTCTAGAAGCCAGTATCAATTCAGAAATTTAAAGCCACACCATCACAATATACCAGGATTAATTTTGGTACATTTTCTTTCTTCCAAATGACAAAACCATCAGCTATTATCATGCAAGGAGAACCGGGATATAAATTCTATTCAGTGGCTCATCTTGGGGGTAAAGAAGGCTATTGAAATTAGTAATCAGCCTGAGACTAGCAAGAGTTTATATTAATATGAACAGAGACTAAAATAAGAGGGCATAGTAATTTGATCCACTGATGGCTTTATAGATTTCCCCTTTAAATAACTTGTCTTAAACCTTATGGAAGTCCTTCAGGCTGTGGATGGAATTTGAAACAGTTGTACAAGGTGAAGGAAATATTATATGTTTTTGTTTGTTTATTGTTTTGCTTTTCTGTAGCCAACTGAAGTGCCATCTTTAAAGAGAAAAATCAACCAAATAAATAAGCTGCATGGCTGTGTTGTACAGTATTGTTGGAATAAATGCACAATAGTGAACAGTCAGTACCTAACAAAATCAGCAGAAGAAGCAGTAATAAACATATTGTATCACAATTTTAGAAACAAAAATATTTTCTCCAGGGAAAAAAGGCCCATGAGATATAGGAAGTAAAAAAAAAAGTCATGTGTCTGAGAAAGCAGAAAGTTGGAGGACTCATAGTTAACCCTCATCAGTTTTATACAGAGGTAGTAGTCAGAACTGCTGACCAGGAGAGTCAAGGAGACTCCGGAGAGACACAATCTCCAGGATCCAATGGATTAACAGCAAGTAGTGCAGAGGGCTCCACTAGAAGGAATTCTGCTTTTCAGTTGTCAGCTGTGTTGGGAGTGCTTTTCAGTGATGCAGCTGTTCTTTCTAGGCTCACTTCTGCTTCTGTAAGCATCTGCTCACCCAGTCTCCTGTTGGGAGCCACAGTAATTATTCATAGGCTCAGTAAGTTTGATGCTAGTATAATTGTTTGGTTTGTTGTGAGTTCCCTTTCTGGGGTGAAAGTGTTGAGTGTCCCCTGGAAAAGCTTTTCAAACAACAAAACTGTATTAGATGCACTGTGGGAAACAATTAGAAGAAAGGCCAAAGTTTTCCTAAGAGAAGTAGAGAACATTATTTGGGTTCATATCTTTCATCCATAATCTCTCTCTCTCTCTCTCTCTCTCTCTCTCTCTCTCTCTCTCTCCTATCTCTCTATTCAATCCAGATACATCAATATACCCCAGACACAGTATCTTCAATTGAGCATTTAAAAATGTCCATTGAAAGGACAGACTGTCAGAGTCTTGAAAAAATTCAAATTCTGGTTTAACAGTCCATTATTGTGGATGCTGGCTCACAACTGCCATGAAACAAAGTACTCATTATTCAGATAAAGAAATAAGGACACTATTCCCCTTTTCCCCTCTCTCCTCTGCCTGACAATATGAGCTTAATTTGAGCTTTAATTACCCCATTCTCAGCAAATGCACAGCACCCTAAAGTAAACGTATCTCTATGCTTGTTACCTATAATAGCTAGACCTAATAGCTAACTGTCTGCAGGCTTCTACTGAGGTAATAAAGGCTCTTAAAACAAGTCAGAACATGTCAGTGGAAGGATGTTGCAGCAAGGCTACTTCTGAATAATTTTAAATTGCCAAACCACTATCTTCCTTTAATTTGGACTTTTCCTTATTAACCCACAACATTATTCACATCTGGAAAGTCTTCAAAGAAGAAACCCAAAGATAAACAAAAATGTGAGTACTATATAAGCCAAATATAGAATGAGGCAATAAAGCAGAAGATGGCAAAACCCTCTTCTTTGCCTTGAAAATCTATCAGATGCTATTATGGGGGAGATGATAAGCCAGGGGAGAAAGGAACCTTAGAATGGGATGCAAATCAGAGTTTGTGAATTTTGAGGCTACAGGTGCTAATATTGATACAGAATAAGTTGTTTTTCCTGAGTTGCCAGATTATGATTTAGTGTGTGTATGTATATATATATATATACTAAATATAGTATATATAAATATAATATATATAATCATAATATATATCACTGAAATTAAGCTGCTCACTAAACCATATACTATATATGTATATGTAACATAATACAATATAAAAACATGTATTTATTATGGAGTTGGGTTACATCACCTTTTGAATTTTGAAACTGTCATCAGAGTATGAATTGGGAAATGGAGTGAATTTATAATCCAATATTAAGAATGTAATAAGACAAACATATTTGAACACACATGCTGAATATTATGTGGGGTGAAAGCAAAATTCAATGTGTTAAATCATGAGTATAGAGTATTAAACATAGACAAGAAGTTCCAGACCTAGGTAAGGGAGACACTTATGACTATTACTTCATAACCCTTAGCACACCAGAGAAGCTAGGTAAAAGAGAGTCATAAAAGATTGATCCTCCAAACCTCCATGAAACCCTACAACCTGTGTGGAGGAGATACTTATAACAGCTAGATACTCATAGCCTGGAAGATCCAAACTTACCAACATCAAGAGCCATGAAACAGTTCATTTCTCAACTATGTTTTTTTAAGTCATGGTGAGCTAATATATCATGTCCTGATGATGGAACCAATAAAAAATTATTATTTGAGTCTTGAAGTGATCTTTTTGATGAAAAACTCTGTCTAAACCTAACAAAGCTGATAAAAATGCCCCAAACTGTTCTAGTTCCTGAGCTTTTTAATATTTAAATATTTCTTAGTGCTGATATTTTTATTAAATTAAATAAGTTGATGTGGAGAAAGTTTTAGTAGTCTGCTTGTGCTTTCTGTGTCAAAGTTTTCTTTGATCAATATAGTGCTGATTATAAGTTTTTAAAATTTTGGCCTTGTCTGAAACTTAGCTTGGCTCTTGATCTGTAATAGCTTTTTCTTTTGAAGAACCTAAAAAAAGGAGAACTGCTTCCAGGGCATCTTGGACACTTTTGGACATAAATCCGTCATGTAATCAAAGATGCCTGGGTCAGATCAAAAGACAGCTAAGAGGTACAGACAATTGGCATGTTGTTATCTTCTTCCTAATTAAGAAGGACCAGAAAGTAAGAGAGTTTCTAGCTATCCTGAGAAAAAAAAAGAGGTTGTTGGCCCTGGGCCCTTCCGTTTAGAAAGAGACACTGGGAATCTAATTTTAGCATTCTATTGTGTGACTTTTCCTTGAGGGACATGAGAAAATGTCTTTATTCACACAAATAGCAGGCCAACGACAGACTAAATGAATAATTCTATCCAAGCCATTTATAAACCAATGAGTTTAGTGGAATTAAATGCAGAAGCAGGAGAGACCCAGGCAAGAAAGTGGAAAGCTTAGCCTAGCAAGCACCAAGTAAAAGCTGAGTAAATGGTGTTCTATATCCAGTCTGTGTGCTATCCCACTAAAACCTCCTCTACAAGAAGTTCTTTACTGCTGGTACAACTTCAGGGAGGGATTTCATGAGTCTATTGTGTTTCACCCACTTTAGGAATCTTGTAAAATTTCAGAGCTTTCTGAGACTGGGAAGTCTCCAAACTCCCTTCAGGAGAGGGTGCTTCAATTTAAATAAAATATTGCTACTTAAAAATTGGTGGTATTATAGTCAACATAGGTGAATGATCTCTACACCCAAATCATGCTACTTTACTAGATCACTTTTCATTTGCTGCTATTATCCATGTATGTAAATGATACATCCTACTACATATCAAATTCATTTTCCTTGAAGTAGCTATCACATCTTGTTCCCTATAAAGAAAGTGAATTCTGACTTATGATATTTTAGTGAAAATATGTCATCATTTATTATTAAGTAATTGAACTGATTATTCCAAATGACTAAATACAGCTGAAGAATTGAAAAGTGAAATGGGTGCAAATATTTATGCAATAGTGTCTATGATATGGTTCAATAATAGCCAAGAAGGATAGCATAAGTTTCCCCTTGGTTCCAGATCCGATTAAATCAGCATAACCTTTCTGTACAAGCATAACATATGAAAATCAAAATGATAACTTAGGCATTTGGGTAATATGAAATATATCAAAAACAGCTATTGTTGGAAGTTAGCTCTAAGTATCACTGTGTTCACAACCCTTGAACAAGAACAGACATAGCAGTAGTTTAAGGTCCTCAATCAAGCATGAGATCTATTTGTATTCCAAAATGAAATTGCAAACTTGATTTCCTTCTATCAATTCTACAAAATACATTATTCACTTAGAATGTATGGATTTTGTTTGATTAACCAAAAAATGTATGAACCAAGTGCAACTGCACATAACTAAAGTCACAACACTTGAAAGGAGAATAAGGAGTTCAAGGCTAACCTGAGCTACAAAGTGAAGACTTATCTACAAAAAGTTATTTAAAAGTATAGATCCCAGGTGTAGATAAGTAGGTGCTTTTGGGGGGCAAAGACATTGTCAGAACACTTAGTCCTGCTACGAAACTGTGAAAAGAGAGTGACCACACAGAAAACTTGGAACTAGAAGAAACTGTAACTCTAATTATGCTGCATAATCATTTCTATGCCTAGACCTGGGGAATGGGTTAAGGGCCAGAAAAAAATCCCTCTCCTCTCTTCAACACAGCTCATTTCCCACAAGAGGATTGTTTTCTTTCCAGGAAAACTGGGCGTAAGGGCTTCAGCAACTCTCAGTGACAGAGCTAACACTATAAAGAACATCATGCCTACCCTATGTCTCATGGAAACTTAAGCATCTATTGGAACATATGAAGCTGTCTCCCTACCCTTGTCTGTATCTAAACTATCTCACATCAAAGCCATATCATTTAGGAATCCTTCATATATAAATGCTATAGTAAACTTTAGTGATTCTCAGAAGTGTTTACAACACAGTACTTTGCTCTCAATGTCTTTTTTAGTAAATGCTTGACCAAGACCACACACAATGCTTTTGCTGAGACACAGCAAATATAATCAACCAAAGTATAGTGTAAATCCATATTTATAGAAGAGTTGTTTTTATGTGGGCTACTGATCTACAACTGTAATGAGTCTTTTATATCTTTTGGTAGCATAATTTGGTTTCTTGGAGACAGGGTGTCTGGAAAGTCATATCTTAGAATAAAAACTGTGCACATTACTTAATTCAAATCCAACTGAAATAATTATCAATAAACAATAAAATTGTCTTCTCTGAAGGTAAAGTCAAACAGTAACTCAAAAATTCATATTTCTAATTTATGTCTCCTGAATATTCACTTTCTGTTTCCCAATCATTACTTTTGAAAACTCAAAATGTCTAGGATCAGCTGTTCTATAGATAAGTAGGAAATCAAACAATTAAAGGACCATCAGGCAAAAGGAAAGATGGGTCTCGAGTCCAAATAATAATAAGAAAAAATAATGCATAAATCTAATCTTGTTTAAATGTTCCTTCTTTATAAACTGTAGTTAACCTTTCCTGTGAACTTTTATTTCAGATAGTGAGCAAATTTCTATCATTTTATGTTTTTTCTTATAAATTATTATCAGTGTTTATCTACAAGGGTGATGCAAATGAACCTAAGAATCAAGCTGGTGTAGCTATCCTAATATCTAATAAAATAGACTTCAAACTAAAATCAATCAAAAGAGACAAAAAAGACATTTCATATTAGTCACAGGAATAATATATCAAGAGGAAATCTCAATACTGAACATCTACTCCCCAAGTACAATGGCACCCTCAGATGAAAAAAAAAACTAAAACTTAAATCACTCATTAAACTACTCACACTAATAGTGGGAGACTTCAACACCCAACTCTCACTACTGGACAGGTTTTCAAGACAGAAACTTAATAGAAAAATATTAAGAGAACTAACAGATGTTATTATTCAAATGAACTTAACAGACATCTATAAAGTACTCTATCCAAACATAAAGAATATACCTTCTTTTCAGCACCTCATGGAACCTTCTCAAAAATGCACTACATACTATGTAACAAAGAAAACCTCAACAGATACAAAAAATGGAATAAACCCATGTATCTTATAGGGTCATCATGACTTAAAATTAGAGTTCAACAGCAACACTAATTTCAGAAAGCCCACAAACACATGGAAATTAAACAATGCTCACCTGAATAACCAATGGATCAAATACAGGAAAAATAAAGGAAGAAAATATTAAAGACTTCCTAAAAATTCAATTAAAATGACCATAAAACATACCCAAATTTATGGGGCACAATGAAAGCAGTGTTAAGAGGAAAGTTCAT
>LOJH01047562.1:2133-13191 GCA_001685095.1 Ellobius talpinus
TCTCTCTCTCTCTCTCTCTCTCTCTCTCTCTCTCTCTCTCTCTCTCTCACTGTGATTATGTAGCTTTGAGCATTTTAATTACATACATAAATTCCTGTGACCGGTGCCAACCCTTGGTTTGTTTGCTTATATTCAGCACCTAGAGCTTTGTGTATGAAACCTTAGGTAACTTGGTAACAAGGCCCAGCATGTACACTCAGGGACGTCCCTGTGTCACTGATAACATAGCTACTTCCCTTGCAGTCTCACCATATGCTGGTTATTTAGAGTTGCTGCTTTGAGGTTTGAATATCCACGTACCTTTTTGAGTAGTAAAAGCTGGGTAACCCCCTTTATTTTTCAAGATTTTGAATCTCAGTCTGAGTGTGGGCAAGACACTATCTTCAGATTGCTCATGTACCTTTATTTATTGAATCTAGTAACACTGTAGTCTTCAGAAACACACTTTTATTTCCCTCCTTCCCTCCTACAGGGTCTTGCTATATAGCTTATGCTTGCCTCAGACTTAGAATCTTCATGCCTCAGCCTCTTGAATGCTGGGATTACAGGTGTTTGCTACTATCCCTGACCTAAAAAGCTGTTTTTCTCAAGTGGGAGGGAGAGTGGATATTTGAAGTGAAGACACAGTGTATCTCTGGTGTTTTCTTTTCTTCGGATTTATCTTTATTTCTGTGTATATGTGTGAGTGTTTGCATGTGTGTGCAGGTCACAGGGTAATAGATCCCCTGGAGCTGGAGTTTTAGGCAGTTTGAGCTGCCTGATATGGGTGCTGAGAACCAAACTCTGTCCTCTGCAAGAGCAGCCAAACCTCTTTTCCTTGTCTGTGTAGTATATGCATGTGTATGTGTTCGTGTGTTTGTGTGTGTGTGTGTGTGTGTGTGTGTGTGTACCAGAGGTTGTCTTCTCTTAATCACCATATTTCTGAGACAAGCCTCACTGATCCTGGAGCTAGACTGGCTGGACAGCAAGTCCAGGGATCATCCTGTCTCTACCCATAGCACTGGGGTCACTGGTGTTCTGTTACACTGGATTTTTATTTGGGTGCTGGGGATCTCAACCTAGTCCTTGTTTGTTTCTCAAGCACTTTACTGAATGAACTGTCTCCTTAGCCCCCCAGTAATGAATTTTAACTCTTGTCTGTATACTGTGTTTCCCAACGTGGCATTACAACCAAGAAACAGCCTAAAACCTGACTCTTCCCATCCAGATATGTATGCATTAGCTCTTAGAGTTTAATGACTGCCCGACAAAGATTCCATACCCATGAGTCACTCCATTTCTTAGTCCTGTAACCCTTGACTCCCACAAATCTGTTGTCTTCATAGGTTCGCTTATCCTGGTATTTTCCATAAATGAATCATACCAAGTGTGAACTTTTGAGTTTGGCCTCTTTCATTTAGGTTGTATTTTTAGGGTTCATCTGTAGCATATATAATATTGGTATTTTATTAAACATTTGTTTGTTGATAAGCATTTGGGTAGTTTTCTACTGTTTGGCTGTTATGAATAATAGTTCTATTTATGAACATCTATTTATAGATTTATATTTACTTTTGTTGTTGTTTTGGGGACAAAGTGTCACAGCTAAGCCTGGCCTCAAGGTTATTGTATAGCCTAGGATGACCTCTGTCTCAACACTCCCTGGTCATGTACATCTTTCCTGTGGACATAGGTGTTTTTAGTGCTGCTGAGTATTAGGGGTGGAAGTTGTGGGCTGTGGTTGCTCAAACATTAGCTTTTTTTTTTTAAAAAAAAAGTGTGTGTGTGTATGTGTGCACTGTAGCGACTGTGGAGGTGACAGGACAACCTGCAGCAAATTCTCTTCTTCCATCATGTGGGTTCCAGAGATTGAGCTGCCTGCGGAGCCATCTTGCCGGTCTCTAAATTTATACTTTGAAGGGGAATTTTGGCTTCTGTCACTCTTTATTGCTTTTCTAACATCTCCAAGCTTCTCTGCAGTTTATAAATTAACAATAAACAGTAACAGTTTTTTAACCATTGCAAGTCTGTGCCTGTCACTCTGCATTGGACATCTCATTCTAAAACCAAGGCTGAAGAAGCTGTCCTTACACTGTCCTTACCTTATGCTCAGTCTCCTGCAGAAGTTGAGTGAGAGGGCTGGGGTTGTAAGTCAGTGGTAGAACACTTGCTTACCATGCTCCAGGCCCTAGGATAAGTCGCTTACAACATGTTATTTTGGCCAAAGCAAGTAACTTCAGGCCAGAGTCAATGAATAATGAAATACAGCTTCCCTTTAGAGGTAGGAAAGCTAATGGAGGCGAGTAGGACTCACATTAGTTCAGGGTGTGAGGTGGGTGATTATGAGCATTGAGGTAGTTTTCCTAATGCTTCTGATTCAGGAGAAGGCAGGGCAGGGCTAATTGATACAAGGTAGTCTTTTTAGGGCCCCTGAGAAAAGTCTAAGGATACAGTGCAGGTGAAGTGCGTATAGTGTCGGGATCCCACAGAGGGCCCAGGGAAGGACAGGCTGAATCAGTTCAGAGAGTCGGTGTATGTATGTCATTTCTTTGTAGTCATCTGAGCTTGTGAACAAATGACCTGGCTTTAATTTGATATTTTACTAGAAAGGTATTGCCAAAGGATAGAGTAAGAGTAGAGAATGGATTGACCCTGTGCTCTAGAGTAATAGGGAGGGAAATGAGTACAGGAGGGAGCCTGCATGCACCTAGAGGTTGTCTGACAGGAGAGGAGGATTGGCATTTAGGGTGTCAGTTTCAAGTGATGACCAGGTCCAGCCAGGATTTCCTGTTTTAGCTCAGAGGAGTTGGGGTACAAGTTAGTGGTGTTGGAGAATTGTGGAACTATTGGAACTATTCTGCATTGCAATATCCAAGGTGATACTTTCTCATTCCCTACTAGACAAGTGTGATTGTGCCTGCTTTACTCCTTTTGTTTTTTTCTAGTGTTTTGCCAGTGTATCTGATCATTCAGTTGGTAATTTATTGAATAAACAGGGAGAGAATTAAGAGCTTGGTGTGCACAGGAGGAAGGTGGCCCAGATGCCAACATTGACTGGAAGAGTACCCAGTAGGCTGCTGCTCCACGCAAGTGCTGCAGCTTTTCACAGAACTGGCATTTAATGCTGGCTTCTGACTGCAAGCCCAGCTTGGGTTGCTGCCTTACACCCACTCATGTTATTTCTCCAAACACCTTGGGTGTCTTACAGTGCGTATCCGTGAGTTCAAAGGTCCAGGAAACATGCACCTACATTTTGGGTGAGGTAAAATAAATTCTGCTTACCTCTTGGAAGGAGTGCCCTAGAATTTATGACCTTAATCTACCGAACTTTGATTCTGTAGTTCAGCACCAGCAAAGTCCAGAGACCTTGGTGTATCTCAAAGATTTAGAAGATTTAAGCTTAATTAGGCTGCCAAGTGCCTACAACAGTCTTGAATTCAACTCTCAAGTCTGCCGTCACCTTTATTAAGTCATCGCCTTGGGATGTAGAAAGCTATTGTAATACTGAGGAGCAGCCCTTGACTTAGAAACTCTTTTGGCTAGCCTGTGTGGACAGTTTGAGGAAGCCACTTCTGCTTACTTGGCTGTTTACTTGAGGCTACTCAGACTTGAGCAGTGTCAACAGCTTCTCTGGGTTTGTCAACATGTATGTCACCTTTTCCTACTGAAATATTTGTGGTCAATTTTTTTGTTGGGTCTCAACTATGTCTTTCTGGCTGCCCTCGAATTCACAGAGATTGCCTGACTCTGCCTCCCAAGTACTGATATAAAAGGTATGCACCACCTTGCCTGGCAGGCAGTATCTTAAAAGTATGGGTAGTAATGATATACAGATATTAGCAGTGATGAGTGATTTGTTAGGCTTTGGAAAGTTTTAAATTGTTCTTGGTGACCATGGATCCATTGAAACATCCACTTAAGAATCTAAATTGTGTTGGATGTGAGCACACACCTTTAATCTCAGCACACTGGAGGCAGAGGCAAGCACATCTGTGTGAGATATTAAGTTCTAGGCCAGCCAGGACTATATGAGACCCTGTTTCCGAAAAGAAAGAAAGAAAAAGAAAGGAAGGAAGGAAAGAAAATCTTAAGTTGTTACTGTATATAAGCAGCATTTATTATATGAGCGGTTTTATTGGCAACTTTTTTGTGGGGATGAATGGGTGCAAGGAACAATCTCTATACCTTATGCATATATGGCAAGCCAGTGGTACTACCTTTTTAAAATATATATTTATTATGTATACAGTGTTCTGCCTGTATGTCTTTCTGTAGGTTGAAGGGCACCAGATCTCATTATGGATGGTTATGAGCCACCACATGGTTGCTGAGAATTGAACTCAGGACCTCTGGAAGAGCAGCCTTAACATCTGAGCCATCTCTCCAGCCCCAGTGGTAGTACTTTTGATGAAAAATTCTTTTTTGGGGCCTAGAGCTAAAGAGTCCCTGCTTCAGCCTCTGGAGTGCTAAGGATTCCAGGCTTGTGCGTCCACACTGTCGTTCCTCCTGTGTTGCTTCATTGCTTGATACACTATGTTCATTCAGATTTGTCTTTGAGGCCTGGTTACATTTCCAGCCACCATGGCTTCTGCTGATGCTTGATTAACCAGGCAGAGGATAGGATCCTTGGTCTGCATTTCTAGTAAGGGATCTTAGGACCAGGCAGATTTAGGAAATAATGCACAATCGTGTGTTGTGTAAAATGGAGTAAAAGCTGCAGCAGAAAATGGTATTGTTGTACCCAACTTTACAAAATAATATTTATTGAACAACTGAGATTTCCGTTTTCATTTCTCTTTTACCCTGTTGTGTAGTTTGGCAGGAGAAATAGAATAATAGGGTTAGTCCCCCCCCCTCACTGCCCCCAAGAGCAAAGGTACATGCTAGGTGTTGATTGTAGCTGTGTTAAAATGATGCTGAAAATGTCTTTATCTGAAAAGTTTGTTGCAAGCACTTGAATTTGAAAGACGTATATGTATTTTGTTAGGGTACCTCTGAGTTTGGCTGCCTATAAGAACTGTTATATTTTAAACACAAATAATTATCCCTAGTAGGGTACAAACAAAGTTTCTAATTAAGAGGTAAGCATTACTGTTGGGTGCACATTTACTTTCCTGACTAATCTTTTCAAAAATTAAAATACTCAACTTTGTAGGCTTTGATGTATCTCTCAAAGGAAAAGCAAATAACAGCATAGCTTTTCCTAGTGACTTTAGAGTCCCAGTGCTGCAGCTTATGTAGTAGATAGAGAATCTCCTAGGCAGTATTTAAAAACTTACCTGTCAGACCCTGGTCCCATTGTCTATTTCATCATTAGTCTGGTGTGCATTCTTCAAGAGAGAGCATGATGCCTTCTGGCTGAGGGCTCCTGCATTGCATCACAGATCATAGAAATTTATGGGAAGTCAGACTAGGAGTTTTGCAAGTCTGAATTTTCCTAGAGCTTTTGATATTAGAGTAGCAACCTCGAGTTGACTCCATGGAGAGCAAAGCTCTGCCGTGCTGAGTGGGATGTCCTAGTCAGTGACGTGGTGCGTAAGGCCTTTGGGGCAGTGAGCGGGTGTCAGATGGTTGCTTTGGAAGGAAATGACCGTGAAAAACATTTTTGCAACGTGACACACTTTTCCATTTTTTACCTCCTTCCTTAAGCAAGCCCACAGGTTTCTACATCTCGCTTTTGTAGTGTATCGAAACAGAGTGTAGGGTGAAGCAGCCATGACTGTCCTCACTATGCCTGCTTTTCAGCTTGAAACACCATAGAAGTAGTTCAGGTTGATTAGTTTGAATGTATTTAATGATCTTTTCCTCCCATTACACCTGTATTTGCGGCATACTACTTTTGTGGTAAATAGAATATGTGGGTGAAATGATTTTCTAGGATAGTATGCATAGTCTGTGAAGAAAAAGATAAGATGTATTAATGTCTTATATATGTCAGAGTGGAAGAGGTTTTAATGTACCCAGAGAGTTCCTGACCACAAAAATGTACAGTTGTAGGATATTCTCACCTAATCAATGGTCTTAAGGTTTTATTTAAAACAGTGTGCCCTAAGTAATCAGTTTTCTAAAAATGCTTTGATTTTCCATAGCAATTGGATTTGCAGTTTCGTGCTGTAAAATGGAACATGAAGTTAATGTGTTATTCAGTTAACTCCTTAATAGTGCGCAGTCTGAATACTCACCCAGGACTGTTATTTCTTCTCACCGTCAGGTGTAAAGATCTCTCTCTCTGTTACTGGAATCACTATTGGATGCTGCCCTCTGATGTTTGTGGAATGAACTGCTTTTGGGAAGCGGCTTTTAGGTAGGCCCTTAATATTTAATTGGTAGATCAGAGTAGGTAAGACTAGATAGGAGATGATCAAACCTTTCACTGTAATAAAACATGACTGTTTATTTTCCTATAATTTAGTATCATCTAACTAAATAATTGATATACTGCTTGGGTTTTCTGATTTATCTCTTAGTTATTACTAATTTTAATACATATTATATAAAAATGCTCTAAATTTTTTTCTAAATGTCATTAAGCTATAAGTTTTAGGAGAATATATGATTGACCTTTACTAATAAATTGATAAGTAGGTATGATTAGTTTGCTCTCTGTTGCTATGATAAAGCAATCTGACTAAACACAGCTTGGGAGGAAAGGGTTGCTTGGTTCACACTTCCAGGTCACAGTCCACTCCTGCGGGAAGTCAAGGGGACCCATGGAGGGATGCTATTTGCTGGCTTGCGTTCTTGCTTGTTCAGCTCCCTTCCTTATAGAATCTAGGCCCACCTACCTCATGATGCCTACAGTGGTCTGGGTCCTACCATTTCAGTCATGGAGACAGTTTTCCCAAACATGCTCATGTTCCATTCTGATCTAGGAGGTTCTTCTCTCAGGTAACTTTTAAGCTGTGTCAAGTTGACAAATCAGGCTTACATAAGATAAGGTGATACAAGGCTTCCCCTAGACATTTACAGATAACATGCACATTCTGTATGTATGTGTGCATGTGCATTCATGTGTGTATACACACGTTTGTCAGTTACCTAATTTAAAGGTAGGGGCTTTAATACTGGGTATTAAATGCCCAGTGTTTTTAAGTCCTGGGGCTGATGAGATGGTTCATCTGTTAAAGACACTTGCTGCCAAGCCTGCCATTGAGCAGAGGAAGATAAGTACAATGATCCTTTGGCCTCCATGTCTGTACTGTGTGCACACCCACCCTAAACAAAATGTCCTGAAACCAAAAAGCTAGTATACTAAGAACACATTTTGTAGGGGATGAGACAGCCAAGGAAAGATTGTTAGCTTTAGCCTAGAGGCTTGTAGGGATGTGGAGGATAAGAAATCCTTACTAAAGGAGTAAAAGAAAAGACATTATTTACTGCCTTTTAAAGTCACTGTGTGATGAAGAAGATTTTGGACTGGGGCCTGTGCTGCTCTTGCCTTCAGGAAGAGGATCAAGTGTTGTAGGCAGTTGCTCTCCTGAGACAGTAGTGGTGGAGAATGTGGGAATGACCTGATGTGCCTTTCTCAAGAGCAAAAACAGTTCAAATGTTTTTGCAGTATCTTTATGGTTAATTTAAACTCTCAGTCTGTTTGCCATTGACCATGCCGGTTACCACATTCTTTTTTTTTAACAATAAAAAAATTATAATTGCATCATTTCCTTGCTCTGTACCACCCCTCCTAGCTGCCCGCCCCTCGCTCTCCCCTCAAATTTATGGCCTCTTTTTCTTTACACACACACACACACACACACACACACACGCACGCGCTCGCACACACACACGTGTATGTATGTATGTATACACCCTACTGAGTCCACTGAGTAACTAGTATGCATATGTTTTCAAAAATGACTACTTAGTACTGGAGAACCAACTAGAGGGCTCATCCCTGGGGAAAACTTAAATCTTCCCCTTTCAGCAGTTCTTCATTGCCTGTAATACAAGCTGCAATTCTTTTTTGTTTTGTTTTTTGTTTTTTTGAGACAGGATTTCTCTGTAGCTTTTGGATGTCCTGGACCTCTCTCTGTAGACTAGACTGGCCTTGAACTCACAGAGATCCACCTTCCTCTGCCTTCTGAGTGCTGGTATTAAAGGCATGCACCACCACCTCCTGGGAACAAGCTGCATTCTTAATATTTATAATAGTATACATAAAGTCTCAAATTCTCAAATATGCATCCTAGAAACAAATGGCAAGGGTTCGTTGATATCAGGTTTTCTCTCTGTGTGACAGATATCCATGTGTTGGTCCCAGGCTGTATTTGGCTTATAGGCTCATGTAGTCTCCATGTTTCAGTCTTTCAAGTAGCTGGAGTCTGCAGTGGTAACACTAGGCTTTTGAATTTGAGATTTTAAGTCATACCCCTCTTTTATACTTTCTGCTTGTAATACTGTATCTGTTTATACCAAGTGAATACAAAAATAAAAACCATTTTGCATTATGTATCATTATCATTCTGTAAAATATCTTAAACTCTGTTTCTTTTTTCTTCTTTTTTAATGTAGCACATTAAAAACAAGTGTGCTTAGTGCTCACAAAGGCCAGATGATAGGGTGTCAGATCCCTTTGACCTGGAGTTACAGGTGGTCATGGGCTATCTAATATGGGTGATGAAAATGAGCAGACGCTCTAAACTGCTGAGCCATTTCTCCAGCCCTTAAACTCACTTTCTTATGTAGAACTAAATCTCCTTCTTTCAGTGACCCTGTATCAGACAGACAGCAGAAATGACAGATGCCGTGTCATGTTCACCCTGTTTTAGTTTTGTGTGTGTTCCGTGATTCTGCATGCAGGTGCATGTGCTCTGCCGTGGTAGAGATCAGAGGGTAGTCTCGGGTGTTGTGCTCTGTCATGGTGAGGTCAGAGGGTAGTCTCGGGTGTTGTGCTCTGTCATGGTGAGGTCAGAGGGTAGTCTCGGGTGTTGTGCTCTGCCGTGGTGAGGTCAAAGAGTAGTCTCGGATGTTGGTCCTCATCTTTTGCCTTGTTGATGCAGATTCTGCTGGTTTTCTACTGTATACAGTGGAGACATTCTTGGATTCTCCTGTCTGCTTCCACAGGAGGAGGCTAAGACTCTCCTTGCACAGGGCCTCCAGGGATTGAACTCAGCTTGGCAGATTTGCCTTCAGGCATGTTTACCCACTGAGCCATTCTACTGGCCCCCATCTTTTGTGACATGGTAGTTTTGTTTGGTTTTGCAGAATGACCCTTAGTTTGATTTGCCTGGGTCCTCATGAATGGATTAAGGATTTGGTGTCACTTTTGGCTTTTGCTCATGGTATCATAAGGGATCAGCTGGTACCATAAACTTAGCATTGTTGGCTAAGTTTTATCACACGGTTAAGGCCCTGGACTTCCATTTCTGCTCTGTAGTAGTCTCTGTGTCCACTTTGAAACAGGTGTGGGAAATACCCTGGTTTGGCAAAGTAATCATCATGGTGATTCTCTTATTCTGTATTTGTTGGCAGATTTGGAAGAGTTTTTCCCCTTCCCCTTTTATTTAGGTTTACTCATGGATTCAGTTTTTGATTTTTATTATGTTGATCATTAGTGTCATATGTTTTTGGTTTTTGTTGGTGTTTTTGGAGACTGAACCAGAGTGAGCTGGGCAGGAGCTTTAGCACTGAGGTACATTCCAGCTCTTCCTTTTTTTGTGAGCCTTGGGCTCCTTGAGTATAAGAGGGCATTGGAAATGAGAGAGGATCTGTGGAAGACCCTCAGCTGCTGCTCAAGCAAGGAAAGGCATGACTGTTTACCTTGCTTAGGGCCCTTAAGAGGTGCTAGTACACTGAGTTTGGGAAGGCCTCTACAGTGATGGCAAATTGCCTAAACCTCCCCACACAGTTTACAGATTCCCCTCTGTCTTAGTGCCATTTCCTGTTGCTGTGATAAAATATCCCCACATAAACAATTTAAAGGAGAAAGGGCTTATTTGGCTTCCAAATTCCAGGTTATGATCTGTTGTGGGAGGTCAGGATGTCAGAACCTGCCCCACACCCAGTCAAAAATAGACAGCAGTGAATTAATTTGTTCATGCTAGTGCTTGGCTTGTTCTCACCTTCTTACTGAGCCCGGGGCCCAGTTAATATGCTTGCCATATTAGGGTGGGTCTTCCCAGGTCAGTAAACCCAGGTAAGAAACTCTCACAGGGCATGCCCCAGGCCAGCCTACCCTAGACAGTTTTCTTCATTGAGACTTCCTTCCTTTTCATGGTATATCCTGTCAAGTTGACAGTCAAAATCAACCATTACAGTTCAGACAACTTTCTAGTCAGTACTTTACAACACAGTTATTTTAGCTGTCCCTAAAATTACTTGGGGTGAGTGAGGTTGGAAGGATCATTGATAAAAACTAAAGCTGGGTGGGAAGCCTGCCAGATGGAGCCTGCAGCACAGTCTAACACCTTTGAAGTCCAGGGCGACTAAACTACTGCCTCTCTTTGTGGGTGTCTGAGGGATCCTGCTGGGCATCAGGACTGTGTGCCTAGCTCCCACTTGAGGCCATTCTGAGAGGTGTCTGTCCCTCTCCTCACAGCAGACAGTGCTATGCTTCCCACTTAAGTTATGCTTTAGTGAATTATAAGAGCACTCTGGTGTTCTTTGAATTATCTAGATTTCTTGTTGTCAGGTGGGAAAGTAGATGTGATTTCAAAATTCTTTTTGGGTAAGATTTCTTATTTCTGCATGGATTTTAGTTAAGATAAAGCACAGTTTAGCAAACCGTGATGAAGAATCTAACGTTCATTCATTTGGGCCAGAATGACTGGAATGGCTGTTTCCACATGAATGCTTATGAAACTTTATTCACCAATTCCTGCAATCTAGAAGCTTGCTTAAGATTTCTTCTAATCTTCTGCAATTGTCCTTTCTGTCCTTGGGGTTGAGGGGTCAGCAACCATCTCCCCATCCACAGGCTGATGTTCTAATGAAGACTTTTAAAACCATTGTGAGCAATAGGATCTGAATACAATTAACAGGAAGATGAGATAGAATTCTCTAGAATTGTGTGCCTTGATTGTCTTCGCTGTGTTTTATGGCTTCTGCTGTTTTTTTTTAATTAAAAATTTCCACCTCCTCCCC
>LOJH01047563.1:0-11913 GCA_001685095.1 Ellobius talpinus
TGGGGGGGCAGGGATGGAAGGAACTAGAGAAAAAGGCTTGTGACTCTGATTTAAATACAAGTGACTGTGGAAAAAAAAGAAAGAAAGAAAACAGCATGTGGTCAGATGAATTCCCTCTGTGGAGATGAGGGGCTCTCCAGGCAGGAGAATGGCTCTGACTTGCTGTTTACCACAAGCCAGCTAATCAGGAACAAATGCTGGGGGCCTGGACCAGAGGGAAATCGTAGCCAGCTGTGTAGAGAAGGAGGCAGGGTTGACTTGGTAATTTAAAGATTCATGATTCGAGGAGTTTGGTTCTGCTTGATTAAATATATATTTTTAATTTTTTTTCTGATTGGTACAGATATGTAGATTCAGAACACACTCTAGGCTGTTGTTCCTTTTTCTGCTGTGTGGGTACAGTAGAATAAAAACCCCAATTTTATTTAAAACAACAAAATGAAGCCTCAACCGGGCCAGCTTCATGGGAAGGAATGTTATAATGTTTCCTATAATTTCTAATCAGTAACAATCTATCATATTCTTAATAATATAAGAGGCAATGAATATATTGTAATGTGGCTTAATCTAACGTCTACTGTCCCTCAAAGTTTGCAGCAAAATAAGTACTTTTGCACTGCAAAAGTATTGCATGGCTAATGTTCATCTTTAGTCGGTTAATAGCTGTTCTAATCAATCATTCTGAGATTGAAATGATGATAAAAAATCACATATCTATGAACAATGACATTAAACCTACAGAAAACAATCACGAAGCCCTGTCATAAAAATACTTGGTGGGTTGAAATTAGAATGGAATCCCAATGATCTCAGGGTTATTGACATGGAAGGTACACATCAGCCCCAGCTTCCGTGGCTGTACTTGAGTGAGGTTTTAAATCTTCTATTTCCCTCTACACCGGGATTTCTGTTTATACAGCACTCTATACCATTTTTTATTTTGTATATATTTTGGTGGCCCTGGGGGATCTGGGAGACACAGCTCACATGTGCTGTGTCAATCTTCCACCACTTAGCCATATCCCAGTTCTTTCTAGGTCTTGGTATTTGGCGGGAGGGTCCGGATCAGCTGCTGGACTGACCTTGAACTAACTCACTCCGACCTCATAGTCTGATGGACCTTTGAGAATTTGCCACCCTTCTGCCTCAGGCTTCCAAGAAGCAGGGGTTACAGGCCTGTGTCACCATGCCCACTGAGCTCTATGTGCTGATGCCTCCACTTCTGCGCTGTGTAGGGTGGACCAGAAGAGCACACCTCAGAGTATCACACATGGGCAGACTGGCAGAGAGACTGTTTCAAGCTGGAAGTTGGGAAACGCTAAGTGACAGAACAGGACATCCTTACACCTCCTCCTGGCCAGGATGCTGCTGTCCTGCCCTCTTCTGGAGGAAGACTGGCCATTGGAGGCCATGGAGAGGACCCAGACAGACATCCCTTGCTATCTTCCTTGTGCATTACTGTGGGCCCATCACCTTTTGTCTCCCAACCTTCAGAACATTCCATTAAAATTACAGGCATTGGGCTCCTCAGAGACTATTTGGCTCATATACCTTTCTAGATTTCTCCAGGATTAAAGGGTTAGGGGTATCGACCAGTACCCGACCTTATGATAAAACATTCATATAGTGCAGGTTAATTTCATAAAGACATAAAGAAATCACCTATTTAGCAACTGCACAGGCAGTGCTTTCTCTAGGTCAATCTTTGGGCAAATATAAACTCACAAGTGAGTGCTGTGCAAAAAAAAGCCTATTAGATCCTGGAAATAGAGTGAGGTTTTGACAAAAAAAAGGAGAAGAATATGGTTTCCATACTTTAAAACAGTACAGATTCAAGTCAGTTGCTGACTAAGCCTATGGTAGGGCTTAATCTTCAATATGAAAAAGTGTTAGGTGCCTTGGAGAACATTTGAGTTTCTGAAAGTCCATTCCATCATTCTATCTAGTCAGGTACTAAAGACAAGCAACTTCCATGAGCGGGAGCCCAACTGCCAAGTTTCACTCTCTTGTGGAGTGGGAACCAGGATAGAGGCGATACTTTGTGGGACTCCAAAGCATGCAGACTGTCTCTTATCTTCACTCTGGCATCAAAAAGATGCAGGAATATGCAAAGGTGCAAGGCAACAATAGGATGCTGGCATGTCTAAGCATTGGAGCAAGAATGGGAGAGAGGAGATGGCATTCTAGAATGTTTGGAGGGGGTAATTTAGCTCTATCTTCTAGGTGAGGGACTGGAAACCACAGAGGAGAAATGACAGTTCTCATCACTCCTTGCCCAGAACTGTCCTTTTTGGTGCCATCCTGCAGAAGTATCTGTAGTCACATAGAAAAGGACACACTAGGCAGGGCTTCTAAGACAACACTAACTGAAAAACAGTTGTAAACGACTATGCTCTTTGAAAAAAATCTTTAAAAATATGAAATAAAAGTATGGCACAGGCTTAGGTTTATAAATACACACGAGAAAGTATTTGGTGAACAGGGACTCATGGAAAGACCACATTTCAGAATGGCTCATAGACTACATTGATACAACAGAAAGAAAAAGTGTGCGTGCTTAGTGACCTATAAAAGCTAAGGTCAGTGAAAATCACGGAGTGACAAAAATCAGAACCTCAGAAGACAAGAGTGAGCTCAGGGCAGAGGACACAGGAAGAGGAGGAGTAAAAGGACAACTTCTGTTTGTATTTTACACACTGCTCTGTTGGCGGAATTATTTTTACAAAAAGGCAAATGATAGAATTCTCTGTTGGCACTCACATTATTTATTTTTAGTTTTCATAACCCCTTGGTCTGGAGTACTTGCAGAATTAGGCAGGAGCAGCACCAGATGCAGCTAGCTGTGAGTACAGCTGCCCAGCTCGTGCAGTGACTGTTTTAAAGAGACCTTGTGACCAGATGTGGTGTCACATGCCTTTCATCCCAGCACTCGGGAGCCAGAAGCAGGAGGATCTCTGTGAGTTCAAGGCCAGTCTGATCTTCATGGGGAGAACCCTAACAGTCAGGGCTGTATAGTGAGACCTTATCTCAAGAAAGAGACAGACAGACAGGCACACAGAGAAATAAGAGACAGACAGAGACAGAGAGACAGCAAGACAAAGACAGAGTGTGACAGATTTCAATCGAGGTCCTGTGATTCTGTCCTGGAAACCCAAGATCAGCATTCCCACAGGTCTGTTTCTGTTGAGGGCCACTTGCTGCCCTGGGATGCCTCTTTTCTTTGTGGTGTTCTCACTAGTGCAAAAGAACACCTCCTCTCCTACCCTTCACATAGGGCACTAACTCCAGGAAGGAGGTACCATGCTTGAGGACACAGTCATCTGCCAAAGCCCCCACCTCCACAAACCATCATGCAATGGTTCCAAGGTGTGAACTTGGGACACACGAATATTAACACCATACCCATACAGATGCACAAGAATGTGTCAATCAAGGAAGAAGCGCACTGTGTAGTAACAACATTCTGAGACAGACTGCGACCAGCCATGAAGTTTATAAGGGATTCACTGAAAGGCAAAACCCATAGAATTGATCCATCCCTCCTACCCACAACAAAACTATGTATTCTGTATGTGGCCTGTATTGTGTGTGTGTATGCACGCACAAGCATGTATGTGGGGGGGGGGAGTATGTATATGTGTGTTGGGGGAAGGGTCATATGTCCAAAGGCCAGAGAACAACCTCTGGTGTAGTTCCTCATGCCCACCATGTTTGTTGAGACAGGGCTAACACTTTCTTATTAGGCAAGACAGGCTGGTCAGAGAACCATCTTCTCCCAAGCGCTGGGATTATATGTGTGCAATGCCATATCTAGCTTCTTCCTGTAGGTTCTGAAACTGAAATGAAGATCTTCATACTGGTGAGGCAAGCAGTTTACCAACTGAACCATCTCTTCAACCCTACGATATGATCCTCTTAAAGGACACCCCTAAAATTGAGTTGTACCCAAAGACTGATGACTGGTGTGAATGTCATAACCATGCCTCTGCAGCACGGGCAGTTTAGCAAGAAGCACCTGTACACCTGCTAAAGCCAGACTCCTTGACTTCCTAGACACTTTCAGGGACAGGCCCTCCCTCACCTGAACTTCAAGGTAAATATGTCCTTCTAAGTCCAGCTACTAGTGAACCCCACAGTGGAGCCTTGAGCTGGGTTGTCTGACTGCAAACAAAAGCCTACATGAGTAAAATGAATTGTGTCGTTTATGACATCATTTGCAAAACCTCACCAGATCCCATGTCTCAGCTGAGACGCCAAATGACTCCAGAGTCTTATTTCTTCAAAATCCTTCCACATAAAACTGAAACCTGATTCTTAACAGGTTTGTTAAAACCTCTGCATTTCCCATTCGTGTTACTGGAGAGGCTTCAGAGAGATAGGCTGGCTCAGAAACGTGAGTTGGTTTAGGGAGGAGTTTCTCAAATACCTTTTCTCATTAACAAAGTTGCTAAGCAGACAAAATTTGAAGAGAAATAATATTCTAGCATCGATGACATTTTCCATCTTGAAGTAGGTGACGTTTACAAGATACATCTGCTTTGGACAACAGTCTCTAAGTTTGTAATGCTCCTTTCTTAGTGCAGGGAGTGATTTGATTCCAAAGACAGGCACAGCCCAGGAGTTTCTTGCTGGAGGCAGAGGGCATGTCCTTTGTAAGCAGGTCTCTACCTATAAGTAACCCTTATTTAAATCAGATGCATCTGTTTGTAGAACCCAGTGAATAGATTTTCTTGCTTGCTAATTGTTGGTATGGGATGTCCTTCTGTCTATGTGTTGCTTTTATTGGTTAATGAATAAAGAAACTGGCTTGGCCTATAGCAAGGTGGAGCTTAGTTAGGCAGGGAAAACTAAGTTGAATGCTGGGGGAAAGGAGGTGGAGTCAAGGAGAAGCCATGTAACCCTGCCATAGCCAGACACCGGAACTTTACCAGGTAAGCCACAGCCACGTGGAAATACACAGATTAATAGAAATGGGTTAAATTAANTGTTGCTTTTATTGGTTAATGAATAAAGAAACTGGCTTGGCCTATAGCAAGGTGGAGCTTAGTTAGGCAGGGAAAACTAAGTTGAATGCTGGGGGAAAGGAGGTGGAGTCAAGGAGAAGCCATGTAACCCTGCCATAGCCAGACACCGGAACTTTACCAGGTAAGCCACAGCCACGTGGAAATACACAGATTAATAGAAATGGGTTAAATTAATATGTAGGAGCTAGCCAATAAGAAGTTAGAGCTAATAGGCCAAGCAGTGATTGAATTAATATAGTTCCTGTGTGATCATTTTGGGAGTCTGGGTAGCCGGGAACTAACAAGTGGACTCCTAACAACCAACTGTAATACCCTTAAGAGGAAGAAAATGTTGCTCTAGAGTTTATAGATTTAAACACCTTTTCTGTCCTTTTCACTGGATTCAATGGTGATCAGCATAGCCCTTAACTCTATGTGAAAAGTCAGATTTTTATCTTTTGAAATGGTTTCCTCAAAATAAAACATTTGATCCTCTCAGAGGAACCTCAGAGTCTCATGATTATGATAGTAAAGTTACAAGCTCCTGACCTACATTTCCTTTGGTTCTTGCTTCTGTACAGAAGAATACAGCTGAGCCCAACTACCCAGTTACATTACCCCAGGAGGAGGCAGGCTTCCGTGTCAACGCCACATGGTAGCCCTTCCGTGCTAATGGAGGGTGTCAAAGCCTGCAGCCACAGGCTGGAAACCCCATGCTCCTTACAGTTCTGAGCCCTCAGAATCCTTCCCACAGCTACTGAATCTGTGTGAAATATACCTGCTACTACAGAATAAAGGAAGTCAGTCAGATATTCCAATAATGCACATGTTTAGGCAATGGCGGTAATGTGTAAAAACTGTGAAGGTTGGGAATAAACTTCTAGAAGATCTGTCTGTATATTCCAGACACATACACTTCCTACCTTACCATTTATTAATTAATATTGGAACACAGATATGTCCAAAGGCCCCAAGAAGAACTTAACAGAAGAAAACATGCCAACTTCAGATGTACTTCACACACAAAAGCAACTGAATTTTAGATATTCCTGCGACTCTTGTATAAAATCATATTGTATGCACCTGTGTCAGATATAGAAGACCTTGAAGCAACCATCTTCAGATGCCCACAGAAGTTGAATCCTTGCAGCCCTGTCTGCGGCCTAGGCATTTGAGTAAGAACAGTGTGTTGAAACCAGAGGCCTTGGCAGATGCAAGGCTGTCCTAGCCCTCCCTGGGACTTCCCTGTTCTTCTTTCTCACAGCTAGGGGACAGAATGAACATGCACATTGAAGCATGGTGAGAAAATGGGCATTTTAAGAGTCATGAAACCTAACTTTCAAACTCTACCAATGTATCAACTAGAAGAACCAACATTTCCCAGGACGGGAGGACGGGAAGGACTTAGAAGACCAAATGGAGAGCAGATCCTGAAGTGCTTCCGGACTCAAGACATGGCCTTTGTGTCCATGAGCCCACTGCAACTGTGATTTCTACAGAGGTCCTGAACAAGACCACACCACGCTCGGTCAGTATTCCAGCTGAAAACGCTGACTGGACTCAGTGGGCTACCAAAAAAAATTTTTTTTGAAAAAAAAGGAGGACATGAAGGGAGGGGAAATGAGAAGGATGTCAGAAGTACCTGGCAGGTAGGGGGCAGTAGTACGGTGACTATGACAACCAAGGAGCTGTGTACAGGTATGACTGTCAAATAATAAGTACAAGTGATAGAATGAAAAATAGATTTCTTCTATAGAAAACACATGATGTTAAATAGCCTATGATGTACGATTTAGCAACCACTTTGTCCTTTAGCCTGCTGTCACCATCCAGGTATGGATGTCACCACCCAGGTACTGTTACAGTTTCACACATACGTGGACTTTATTTAAGCTGCCATACACAACGTGAATTCTTTCTTTCTTTTTTTCTGGACGTATTTTTAGTCAGCCCATGGTTCATGGGAAGCACTGTAAACAATGCCCCATTGTCTAGAGATTTTGCAAAGTTTTTACCCATTGAAGCGATGGCAGTTCTTTGGACTTTTTCCAATCTGGGGCTATTTATGAACATTCTCACAATAAGTGCCCTTGTGCATTTTTTCAGGTTGTACCTATACTGGCTTTCTCTCTTTTTCCTTCTTTGAGGATTCCATACGTGTACACAATGAAATATGATTGTATCCACCACCACCGCACCTCATATTCTACCTTCTTCTTTCTCTGGGATTTTTGTATGGAGTGTATTTATCTGTTGAGCCGTGTACAGGTTTGCACACTCGGAATCCCCCGACACCAGGGTTAGAGACCGTGCTCCCTCTGCTCTGTCGCTCAGCAGTACTTTGGGGGGTTTCTTTCTTGTTTTGTCTGAGAATATGCAATGATTTCAGTTCATGTTGCCAACACCACTTTGTAGGTACAGGGGACCCCCTTGTGTGTGGGAATTTATAAAATATAGAGGTTATATTGTAAGTAAAACTTCAGATCTGGGATTTTTTTTCTTAGTGGATGTTCTTTCTTATTTAGAGATTTGGCTGCCGTTCTCCCAGTTACACTCTTTGTGGGGGATGCAGTTTTGCCAAGTACATTTTCTAGGTTGTTCTAAATAATTTTTCCGATCTGTTAGCTTAGAGATGTTCCAGTTGCTGCTCCCCTAACTTGTGACATCTTCCTGGTCCATAAAGACTAATCCTTCTTATCTATGGCTCAGGGCCTTGACCTGACTGCTGTCTAATTCGGAGGAACTGTCATGGACTCTGGGCTTACAGCCCACCTTCATATTTTCTGTCTTTTGTTATTTTTTGCTGTTCTGGTCTTTTCTTCTGCTGTTACACTCACAAGCTATTGTGGGTCTCAGTTTCTGAGACAATGCCTGACTCATTATTTTCAGACTTTTACTTTAAAGATAAATTTTCCCCTCTAAGGTGTGTTTCAATAGCAGGACAAAAGTGTGATATATGGTGTTTTCATTACAATTCTACTCAAGATATTTTATTTCCATTATAATTTCTGCATTGGTTAGTGGGTTATTTAAAGGTACTTAATTTTGAAGTATAATTAGATTTACAGTATCTTTTCTATTATTTTGTATGTATGGTTGTCAAAAAAAAGCAAGCAAGCAAACAAACCTATCACCCTTAGTAACTTGAACTTTTTGAGATGTGCTGTGTAGTTATCCAGATGAGGGAATGTTTGATTGTAGAAATATATTTCGGCAAGTCTTACAAAAATTGTACCCTGCAGGAGAGGCCTGTTTCCTGTTCTTTCTCTTTCCTCTTTCTCTTTCTCCTCTGTACATCCTTTCCTTCCCTCTGAGGGCATTGGGGCTGGACTGATCGCTCTCCAGGGCATTCTTCTCTCTCACCCTCCAGTCTCATCTTTTCTATTTTCACAGGGTATTAGTGACCAAAGTCCTCACAGAAGCTACTTCAGGAAGGAAGGACTCATCTGGGATCATAGCTTAATGGCCCAATTTGCCATGGTGGGGAAGGCATGGGTGACTGTGGGCAGTTTGCCATCTTCCCTTCCTCACACCCTGGTGGAACAGGAAGAAGAGACCAAACAGGGTCCCACTAGGAACTTCAAGCCCCACCCACAATGACCTACTTCTTTCAACTAGGCCCCATCTCCTGGAGATTCCTGAACTTTCTAAAACATCAGCAACCACCAGAGACGTGAGCCTCCTGGGGCATTTCACATTCAAAGCACAGCTCATGGGATGTGGTCTTTTGATGGTCCAGACGCCTGAGGATTACCCGAGGTGGGATGAGGTCTTTCAATGGTCCAGACGCCTGAGGATTACCCGAGGTGGGATGAGGTCTTTCGATGGTCCAGATGCCTGGGGATTACCCAAGGTGGGATGAGGTCTTTCGATGGTCCAGATGCCTGGGGATTACCCCAGATAGGATGAGGTCTTTCGATGGTCCTGATGCCTGGGGATTACCCCAGGTGGGATGAGGTCTTTCGATGGTCCAGATGCCTGGGGATTACCCAAGGTGGGATGAGGTCTTTCGATGGTCCAGATGCCCGGGGATTACCCCAGGTGGAATGAGGGCTTTCGATGGTCCAGATGCCTGGGGATTACCCCAGATAGGATGTGGTCTTTCAATGGTCCGGACACCTGAGGATTACCCCAGGTGATGTTGCTTAAGAAACTGACAAGTAAGTTTCTGCTAACTTAGCCACATGCTGTGTACCAAGCAGGAGTAATGCTGAGACAAAATACAACGATGACCTGGAACAAAGTGTACAATTGGAATATTACTTGAGACTTCCTGGAAGGTTCCATGCCTTAGAAGTTGGGGACACTGTATAATGACATTAAAGGAAGGGCCGGTAGCAAGTTCTTGGTAACTGGCAGTGTGCTCTTAGCAGGGGATTAAAGTAGGTCTTTAGAAACTCCAGTTGTTCCCAATCTCTTTGGGTTTTCATCTTGTCCTTCCTCTTACAGGATTCCCCACCATAGTGACACCATCCATCATAAATAAGGTCTTGCCAGTGTGAAAAAAACTGTCAGTCCCACGAGCTTGAATTTCCATAACTATGAGCTAAATACACCTCTTTTCTTCATGAGGTTACCTGTGGACAGTTTTCGAGACTGCTGTGCCCATCTCAATGTTATCACTGGCAGGATGACCCGGCCTCTGCCTTAGTGGCATCTAATCTTACCTTTGTGTACAGTGTTCTGATATAAGTTGGATTTGATTCATCAGTTTGACCCTCAGCACCCAGCTGGAACATCCAGAGACAACCATCATGTCTATTATCCCAGTACTGGGACCATGAAGACAGGAGCATCCCTGGGGATGTATCACCAGGCAGCAAGTCTAGCCAAATTCGGTAGCACTGAGTTCAATAGAAACGAAGGTGGAGATTGAGGAAATCACCCAACATGGACCTCTGGCCTTCTCATACATGTGCACATACATATATGTACACATAAACAGGAACATACAAACAACTAAAAAGTCACTATGGGGGACTTCAAGCTCAGCCTCACTCTCCTGGTGGCACTATGGAGCATGGGCCTTGGACAGAGGCTCTTCTGGGTTGAAAGGAGAGCTCAGAGAGGCTGATCTGAAATGATCTCTGGGTGCATGCTTCACCTCAGCTGCCCCTCACTTCGGCATTGTTGCTAAATCATACTGTGCACAGAGAAACACCCCATCCCCCACAACACACAGCTTACACCTTTGCTCTCCCCAAAGCTGCAGCAGGAAGGCCCTGAAGTATAACACTTCCATGTAGAATGGAACCCTCTCAGCCTAACTCAGTGTGCACAGCTAGAGGTAAGGAGGCAATCCCAAGGTCACTGCGGGTGCCAGAGACTCTAAAGGGCTCTTCCCTGCCTTTGGCCAGTTCCAATCTCCTTCCACCATCCCTCTCTTTCCCAGGACAGGAACCTTGGCCTGGACTGTCTTTCTCTCCCAGGTCTGTATTTCTTAAAGGACTCCAGCTCTCCCGCTGTGTAGTGGTGTGCAATGGGGCAAGATCCATCTCTTCTGCTTCACTTCTGTGCCTGTGAAGAAACAGAGGTGCTCACAGGAATGGCCCATTCTGAGTAATAACTTGGGTGCATGAGGTACCCTGTCTGGGTGTGGCCGACAGTAGGTGCTGGACGTGATTAAAAGAAACCACTGGGGCCAGCAGCGATGTCTAAAACAAAGCCTAGAAAGTTAGAAACATGAGAGGCATGGTTTTTCTGGAGGTAACCTCTGAAATAAAACTAATAATTCACTTGCAAGTCAAAGAAGTGGTACTGACCTGGAGAAAGAAGAGAGAAAAGCCCCAAAAATTGAGATGATGGTGTGCAATGAAGAACCAGTAGTTAGGACTCTTCCCGTGAGATGCTCTTTCTATAAGAATCCCATAAGAATTTCAGGAGGTGAGGGACCTGGCTTTACAAAAGGGTAAACACAAATGCCCAAGGAAATAGATAAATATGACATCAGGCTGAGGTGTAAAACTTCCCTCCACTCCAATGACACCAGCTCACCTGTTCCCTAACTAACTCCCAGGCCCCTTCATGGGTCTCCATGACATCATCACTCCCAAGGGACCTGAATGTCATTTATTTACTGATTGTGTCACCACCTGTCACAACACAGTATGGTGTCACCATGAGTCAAAGAAACATGCTGACTCTCTCTTTCTCCGGGCACACTGACAGCCTGTGAGAAATGAATCTCCCTTCTACTTAAAGCTTAAAGGGCTTCTGTGAGGCTACCGACAGTCTCTGGAAAGTCCCTTTGATTTCAACTGTCCCAGGCCAAGGCACCTCCAGGATCCTGGCTCTGCTCACAGCGCCCTCGCCCCCATTTGTCAAGTTTCTGAGTCCTTGTTGTGGCTATAATTTCCTACATGCTATTGAAGGAACCACTCTGAAGAGATGGGTTATTTTTCTTACACCACAAAACGATGGGAAGATTGAACTTGGCAATGATGCTCAGGAAACAGATCCTGTGAGGGTATCTGGTATGGGTGGGGTGTTAGGAACTCCAGACAGGGAGTGCTGGCCTGTGCACCTCTGATTCCTCACTTTCCTTCACGATCTGAGAGTGTTTAGTGGATGGGTTACTAGAAACAGTAAGATCTCCTCCTTCTCTTTCTCTCTCTTCATCTCTCCTCCTCTCTCTCTGTTTCTGTTTCTCTTGTTTTCTGTCTTTGAAGAGAACAATGATGGTAAAGCCCTCCTTCTCTGCCCCACTCTTAGAAGAAGGAACCAGGGGCACAAATGACACAAGCATGTCACTGTCATTCCACAGCTAGTGAGAGCATGAGTGGGCAAGGCACTCAGGATGGTGCCTTTCTCTCTACAGCCCTTTCCCTCGAAGTGCAGGAACCTACAGATGAATGGTGAACAAGCTGAAGGAGTTTACAGAGTCAATCCTCTCTCTCTCTCTCTCTCTCTC
>LOJH01047564.1:602-10858 GCA_001685095.1 Ellobius talpinus
AAAAAAGAAAGGAAAGGAAAAGAAAAGAAAAAAGCAAGCAAGCCAGTGACCAACAGGTTGCTGACCTTCCAATCACCAGGGAAATGTAATAGCAAGCTAATATATCTGACTTCCAGCTTCTTCAATGGTTTTCTAACTCAGAGCTTCACACTCCTCCCGTGGACAAAGTTGCCTACAGTTTTCCAAATGCCAAACAATGATGGTGGAATTCCCTGTGGTTCTGTTGAGTACCATCTTGGGCAAAAGTGAGGTTTTTTCCCCACTAGTCCCATACCATTCATGATTCTTAGACTCACTACCCCACTCCAGAAGACTTATACTCAGACAACATAACTAAACCTCACAATCATGGGTGCTGCGTTGGTAGGCGTGTCCTCTAAAACTGTCTTAAGAACGTGGGCAAGAGATCTAAGCCATATCAGGGGCTTAGGGATGGCAGCGATGTCCTCATACATGGGCGGTGATGATCTGACTGGGCTCAGCGCTGTTCCATCTTCTCTTTCCTGTTTCGCTGGAACCAGGAGCTAATCCAGATGGGCATAGATCTTCCTGAGGAGCCAAGACAGCCAGTTATAAGGCGGCAGAGATCTTCAGCTCACAGTCAACACAGCCAAAATGCAGCTTCTCGGTGAGATGAGTGGCTGGGGATGCTGAAGTTCGATATGGAATAGACAGAGCCTCAGAAAGACTCAGAGACTCCAGTTATTGGAAAAATGAAGAACTTGAGTCAGCCTCCAGCTGACCATAGCCTGCAACATGACCAAAGGACAATGTGTAAAATCTCTAATTACAAAGGGAAACAGCATCAACTGAACGTCACTGTTTGCCAAGCACTTTGTATGTGTTGTTAAATGCAATGTTCTTTGTGTTTAGATTTTCTTCCCATTGGTGAGGAGGAAGAAGAGGCAAAGAGAATCAATCAATCACTTGACTTCCCTTGGGTCCTACAGTGAGCAATGAGGAGTGGCTTCACGGAGGAAGCAGCACATCCTGCCATGTCCTGAGTTGGTATGAGAAGATGTGTGATGTCACAGCATCAACTGGTACTTAGCAATGCAAGAAAGTGGATGACCCCTGAACGCCTCTACACATACACTGAACTCTGCTCATTTACTCATCTATTCGTTCATTCATGTGTTCACTGGACAATTCAAATCAATACCTCTGGAGACTGGGCTATGCCAAAAACCCCAGGCCCTAACCCAAACAGATACAAAGATGAAAAAGGTAACTCTTAAGTTACAGTGTTTTCTCTGCTTGTCAGGAAGGCCTCCTGAGTCTGAAAACACAATGACAGCAAAACCCTCCAGACTCATTCCCAGTCAGGATTCAGATGACCCCACATGGGGACAGATGTCTGTCCTCTGGCTTCAGCAAGCTCTGGTTCATGTTGGAGATGGGTGTGGCCTTGGTAGGGGGATGAGCAGAGTCAGTCAAGGGCTCCATAGGTTCGGCTCGTTACACTACACAGACATGAAAATTATTCAGCTTTGATTCACCGGGGTCTGCAGGAGTGATGAGTGTGTGCAATCAAGCCTGACATTCATTCAAATCAGGGGCTCGTTAATGTGCTAATTAGCTCACTATGCTCACTGTGCCAATGGGAGGCGAACCCTAATGATGATCTCTTGAACTTCATTTTTGTCTCTCTCTGTTTTCCATGCTATTGTAAACTTAGAAATGCCCAGAACAGCCCTAGACCAGAAGGTAGGACTTAGCTACTAGGGTTACGATCCGTGGGTCTGTGCAGGACACCCACCCGCATCCAGATACAGGATTTACCATGCCCCTGTGCCTTCCCTGGCTCGAAACCACTTTGCTGCTCTTGGGCACACACTAATCTCGCATCCATCTGTCAGTTAGCAAGTTTTTATAGGGCATCCAATTGACACCAGCTTTGTATAAAGCATTATGAGCACAGGGAGGACCATCCATACCCTGGGGAAGGGTAAGCCAGTAGGGGCTTTTACCATGTCACAAGAGCTGGGCTAAGGAAAGTGAAAGTTGAGAGGTCAATGTTGCCATTACTTTAATGCTGCTGTGATAACTGCTGTGAAAAGTTATCATGGTCAAGGCAACAAAGAAGAGAGACTTTATTTGGCTCCTGTTCCGGAGGGCTAAGAGTATTCTACTTAAATACAGACAGACCCAATGTTGACAGTACACTATGTTAGCCTGCAGCAAATGCCTGTTGCTCATCCCACATTGACTCATCTCTTGGTTGTGCCAAAGGTCAAACGGTGTGCCTAACCTGAGTGCATGAGCTCCAGGAGGTGCAGTAAGCAATGATGCTGCTTTCAACTCCAACTGCTGTGGACAATCCTTTTCTACACTATGGATACGTATTACTCTCATTGGTTAATTAAAAGCTGTCAGGCTGGTAGCTGGGCAGGAAGTGAGGCAGGAAAGCCCAACTCAGAATGATGGGAAGAAGAAGGGTGGAGACAGGAGAGACCAGATAGCTGCCCAGGAAGCAAGACTTGCTAGAGGTCAGGTAAAGTCACAAGCCACCCTTGCACACGAGCCATTTGTTATAACCGGTCAAGACGAAGTCCGTAGACTCCTGCCACTTGCTGGCTTCCCTCAGCCAAATGTCTGGGTGGTGTTGGAAGGGTCACAGGGACAATGTGTGAGGTCAAGGTGCAGATTAGATCAGGAGGCAACTTCAGTTTTTTTCTCTGATGATTGCAGTCCCAGGTCCAGCTACACCCTCACTTCCCAGCAGCTGAAGAACACCGTGCTTTTCCCTTTACCCAGTAGAAATATGTTCCTCAGGAGAAGCTAAGTCAGTAGAAAGAGAACTCAAAATGCTAGATTATTACTAACTGTGGGAGGAACTGTAGCTACTGTGAGCCCAAAACCAGCACGAGAAGTGAGAACACCAGCAAGAGACAGAGATTCTGCGTTGCTACCTTATCTCTGAGCTCCGCTTACAGCTCCCATTCCTGAGCTCCCACAGATCCAGTTCCACAGCAGACGCCTGCATCTCCATGTCCAACAACTGTCTCACACTGGCAGGTCACGTTCTCGGTTTCCCCTATACTTTGCGTGTAAATGATTCATTAGAAGCCTTGATGGAATCCAAAGCTCTTATGCTGGGGACACAGCATCATAGCAGATTCATCTAAGATGGAGTCAGCAAAGGACAAGGATGAATGGAGTCTAATCCAGAAAAAAAAATCTAGGCCCAGAGGCTTTGTTCCCCCAGCACTGCCACTGAAGCCCAGGAAACACTGCAGAGCAGGGAAGTTCAGCTGGACCTACAAGACCAGAAGCTCTACTGATGTCCACCAAGCAAGCATGCCGTGCCCACCCATGTGACAAGCCTGTCCTCCTTAGACCCCAGCTCTCTAGATCAAAACCCTGTCATCATAAACAGCACTGGAAAGACAGCACTCCAGTCTGTTGGCACACAAAGGCACTCTCATCAGACAGCAATTTATGATGTGTATGAGTTAATGATGGGACCAGACTACCATTTCAGAGAGTGTGCATTGGTCAGCTTTTTATGGCTGTCACATAACACCTGTAGTTTGAATAAGTTTATTTTAGAAACAAAAGAAAAAGGTGATTACCTCATGACTCTAGAGACTCAAGGCTCGTACGCAGAGTGCCTTGGGATATGTATGGCGAGAGACAAAATACACCAGAGAATGGCTCTAACAAAGGGCAGATTGGTCATCGTGCACAGTTTCTGAAGGGCTGATCCCTCCTGCCAGTCTCTCTATAAGTCACGGCACTGCCTTATTCTTTCTCAAACACGGAGGGCACACACCCGTCTCGGGGCCTTTAGACATGCTCTTTTCCTTACCTGGAATGTTCTTTCGGTATCTGGAAGGTCGATGCGCTCACTTCCTTCAGAGCTGTGCTCAAATGTTGGCGGATTGGAGGAGCATTGCATCCTGACCCTCCCATGTCTGAAGACACTGCTGCTGTTATGTGACTGAGCATTCTCTTTCACTCTTATTACTTACGGTGCTACATACGTGTTTCATTTAATATGTTTACTGCTGTCTCTTACAACTCATCTAAATTTCATGAGAACAAGATGATTTTTGTTACTTCTGGGACCCCAGGATCTATACAGGTGTCTGTCTGGGATGAGGTTTTGAAACCAACTCCTGTGCTTCCCATATAAGCACTGGCTGTACTACAAAGGGGCTTGTTAGAGCTGTAGGTTCAAGGCTCTCCCAAATCCACTGCATCACAGAGTCTGGAGGTGAAGCTGTGTGTCTCTCTTGTAGACACCTGGTGATTCTGATGAGAATAAACCCGGGGTACTACTTCCTTGCCTGCAAACATTCAATGTCTAGAAATGCTAAGCTAACCCCCTGGTGACATTCCTGGGTTACTGTCACAAGTTCATTTGTGTTTTGAGATGGTCTGTCCACCAAGGACAAGGCTCACTGTGTTTACCATGTGTTTGTTCTTTCAGGGATGTTTTTCTATTCCCCAGTCAGAGGCAGGCTGCTTGCACAGCCTCCTACTGGACACACACACTTCCCTCTTCCAGGCCATCCCCAGAATGAGGCAGAGACCAAGATCTCTCAGAAGCTACCTCTCTGTAGGCAAGGGGGCTTTGCTGGAAATCCCTGTGCACTTCGAATTACGCTGGCAGAAAATTCTTACCCAGCAGCTCTGCAGGGCACCTGTTCAACTGCCTTCATCACCAGCCAAGTGCATCCAGGCTGCAGGCTGGAAATGGGCTGCAAAAATAAACACCTGGAGCTCAGTGCTATTGAAAGGCCTTGAGGACAAGGCAGACCAGTGGCCTGAACTGTCTGATGCTGGCCCACCTGTCAACCTGCAAGGCTGGTCCACTGCAAAATAGCTGATGGGAAATAGGAGGTATCTTTCCTCGGTTGGCCTGACATTGGCAACTGTCTTTGTAAGATATTTTCTAGAGCTGTGCCCCTGTGTGTCCTGCCCTCCTCACCCCCTGAACCCCTGTCATCCTTACTGTACAGCTTTACCTAGGCAGTGCTCTGAGTTAATCTGAGGAGAGGGAGAGGGAACCTAAGCGACACTCTTCTTCCCCCAGATACTCCAACCAGAAGAACACGAAGCCCATTTTCTACCCAGCTGCTCTCACACAAGCCAATTGCTTCATTTCCTCCTTAAAGTTCAGATTTGCCTGGAATGTTTTCTGTCACATCAGGCAATCTCCCAAGGTTTATAGATGACAAGAGGAAATTGGCTACACAGACCCAAGAACACATCCCTTTATTTATTTAAATACCAATGATCACTGCCCAGCAGACCAGGGAAGGAGCAGGCAGGGGTGCCATCTTCCACCTGCAGGCCTCAGCTAGAGGGGCAGAATTGCCTGCTCTCCATCTCTGCACTGCATTGCAGGCACCCATGGGCACCCATTTTCGGGACTGTGCATTGGTCAGTTTTTCATTGTTGTAACAAAACATCTGTGGCTGAATAACTGTATAAGGAAAAAAGGAGATGTAGCACACAGAGATGGAGATTCAAAGTGCTTATCTAGAGATGGCTTTCTCCCTGGAAAAGTATTAAGATAGCTTGGGGTATACATGGTAAGAGACAAGGGATAAGTATGTGTGTACCCTCTGTTCTTTATTTAGCATTAGAAAACTACCAAGATTCAACATGCAACTAGAACCTGGCAATCTTAACTGTATATCTCTAACCACCTCCCTAGGACTCAACTCTCAATACCATGGCCTTACTACTCTGAGTTCCACACTCTCATTGCCTCATAATGGGGATCAAATGTCAACATATAAATCCTTGGAAGACACACAGAATTGTGCCCATGTCATAGGAGAACATGTCACAAAGAATAAGAAATCTCCAACATAGCTAAATAAACCTCAGGGTCCTGGCCAAGGTTGACGGTAAGGAGCAGCCATTGCTTCAAGAGCCCTAGCAGTTGGCATAACTGCCTTGTTACCGGGATATAGTTCCTAGAAATTCAGTTGCAACCACAATAAAACAAAATTTCAAATAGTAGAACATAGAAAATTGACTAAGTGTTAACATAAACAATTTGCTAATCTTTAAGTATATCAATAGGTTTATGGCTAGTAATATCACTCAGTGGTAGAGTGTCTGCCTAGAATCCCTCAGTGAGGGGATGGGGGTGTGGTTCAATGGCAGATTACCAGCCTGGCATGTACAAGGGCCTTGAGTTTAATTCCCAGTTCTAGGAAGAATGGGGGTTATTTGCTTGAGCATGAGGGGCTGCATACAGGGGAAGGGGGAGCATTCTAGAGCAGATTTGCATTCAGATTTTGCCTCTGCAACCAGCTCCTGCTCATGCAAGGTGGGCAGGTATGAGAAGCAACTTCACATCCACCACTCCATGGAGCCCCCCACCCCCTGCCCTAGGAGCTCACGAAGTGTTAGGGGTTTGGTGTGGGGTGAAGCACTTCCAGCGATTTTATGAAATTTGTGAAAAATCTCCCAGGAGATGCTCATGTGCAACAGAATCTAAGTACTGCAGATGGGAACTGGATGAGATGGAAAACCTCGTCTGCTCAGCAAATGTGCCCATTACACTGCTTTGTGCTGCTTCCCTCATTTCAGAAAAGGAGCCAGAAAAAGAACAATCCGGTGTAAAAGTCTATTTAATTAACATCTAGACAAAAGTATTAGAAGACAAAACTATAGGCCAAGTAGATTCTGAAGAATCTCTGTGGAGTGGCTCCTTGTTTTCTAGATTATTGCCATAACCCTGGACACCCAACTGTCAGGGACTCTTTTGGGAAAGAAGGTCTGTTATTGAATTTTGAGGCACAATTAAGAAGCTAATCATAAAGTAATATTCATGAAAGGAATTGTTGTTGACCCAATGAGGAATTTGAGCTGCTTATTTTCCCCTTGAGAGATATATGCCACTAAAATTCAACACTGAATTAACCTTAAGAAATTTCAAGCCAGCTGAGATAGCTGCTGATTTAACCCATCTCCCAGCTGATGACACCTAATTACAACATTCTTAAGTCTGGATTACTGCTCTCTAATTACAGAAATGTAATGGAGTTGAAAATATGCGTCCTGGTCTGATAGATAACACATTTGACATTCTGTATCTTCTGTCTCAGTCGAGAGCAGCTCTCAATTTCTAGAGTCCCAGTTCTCTGGGTTAATTTTGGAAAACAAATGAAATTAAGTGACAACATGAGAATCACAGGACCATAATAGCCCAAGGGCTCCCTAACCTAGGGGTTCTCAGAGACAGAGCTTCTAAAAGCTGATCCAGAATGACCACAAATCCCACGGCTTACATAAAAGAGAGGTTCCGCACGTGATGACTCTGAAGCACAATGTGTCACTATGACTTACTCCACTGGCGCTCAGTGCATTTGGTAATTTTAGTGAGATGTTCTCATTTGTGCCTAGAAATAAGTAGATACACATTTTAGTTCTTTGTGACAGTGTCACAAGTCCCATTGGATGTGAACACAGAGTGCTTGGGCAGTAAACGAACCCTGATAATAAGGGGAGGAAGCTACTGGATGCTGAGGAGGATGCTGAGGAGGTATTGTGTTTATGACGCTCATTTAAAATGTAATGTATAACTAAGAAATAAAGGTTGATAGAAAGTCATCTATAATAATCAAATGTTAGTCATGCTAGTTAGCTTCTCTAGATATACAGAGATGTATTTCAGTTAGATGGATAATCTTCAAGACTTGAAAGACGTACAGAATATGGCATATATAAGGTTTTAAGAACTTAGACTTTTCTCAACAGTGAGACATGTAAGAACTAGCTAGGAACATGTCTGAACCATTGGACAATCAGTGTTGTAGTTAATACAGTTTCTGTGTGAGTATTTGGGTCTGGGCAGCCAGGAAATGAAAGTGCAATCTCCGTTTACAAGACTGGGTTCAGAACATCCACATGGTGGCTTACAGCTGTTTGTAACTCCAGTTGCAGGGGATCCAGCATCTGCTGGCTCATATTTTATTGTTCTCTGTCTAGATGGTTTGCTTTGATTTTTCTGCTTCCTTGTGAGTCTGGTGGTGACAACGTCTGATCTCAGCTCAGTAGGTTCTGAGAGAGTCCCAAGCATCTTCTGTAGGCTGCTACTCTTTTCTTCTTGGCAGCACAGATAAGAAACTTCTCTCAGAATTCATCCAAGCCTCCCCTGAAATCACCAGAGGGTCTAGATCAGAAATCCTCTCTCTCTCTGGGCACAAAATCTCCCTATGTTCACAGCTCCTGGACTCCAAACTACCCCACCTCCCCACATTGGCTTCTGCCTAGCCATCAGCTATTTCGTTGGAATTTTTCTTGCTGGTGTGCTATGGTCAGTGTCCTTCAGTACCTGCCCATGCTCAGACTAAGGGGAGCTGGTCCCTGACTTGCTGTTAGTATGCACAGTGCTTCTGGTTTCATTTTAAGGGCTGTCATACTGCCCTTTCTGATGCTCTGTGCCAAATGGGAGTTGGGAGGTCCAACCTGACTTGGAGCTTGCATCCACTCTCTTTGGCTAGGAGCTGGGCCCATCCTCATTAGCTTAACCTCCCCCCTTGGCAATCATCCTACACACATTCACAGCTCCCTGAGTGCTATTAGGTTGGACATTTTATAATTACAAATTTGGTTAACCTTTAGACAGCTCTGTGATTTTTCAATAGCTACTTCATGCTGTGCTGGTTGAAATCCAAGGAATCTTAAAAATCCTATCACCAGTTTTCAGTGAATATGCCAAGGACAAAAGAGTTTCAAGAGAGCTGCTGATGCACCCTGGTCATGCCAGGATAGAGTCAGGCCTGCTCAGAGAAGTGAAGCTAGTCTCCCATCCATACATTCAAAAGCATCTCAAGCCCGCAGCGAAACTGGTTCATAGACAGCGTGGGGCCTGGGCAACTGGAATGGAACAGACCTTGTGTCTCCCTTCCTTCCAGTCTAACATCTAAACAAACAGTACCAGATATGAACGCAAATGTCGGAGAAAGCAACACTTCCCTTGGGGCATTCTCAGAACAGAAGACAAAGCAAGTGTATCCTGAGATCAGAATTTGAGTGCAAGTAATTTACCTAGGGAAGCCCAAAAAATGCAGTAGGAAAATAGGAAGCCAGAGAAGGAAAGAAAGTAGCAGTGAAAGGCAGATTGCAAAGGCCCTCTCCTCCTGGAGAAGCTGGGAGTCTCACTGCCCCATTCATGCTTTGGTGTTTCCTGCTCCAAAGCTACAGCTGGTCATCAAGAAGACTGTGAGAGCCAGGGACAGGGGTTTAGATGAAGCCCTTCAAGTTGGCAGTGAGGTCAACTCAGGTCAGAAGACAGATTCTAGAGCAGCGTTTCTCATCCTGTGGGTTGAGACCCCTTTGGGGGTCCAATGACCCTTTCACAGGGGTCACCTAGGACCATCAGAAAGCACAGATATTTACATATAATTCATAACTGGTAAAATTACAGTTATGAAGTAGCAGTGAAATAATTTTATGGTTGGGGTCACCACAACATGAGAAACTGTATTAAAGGGTTGCAACATCAGGAAGGTTGAGAATCACTGGTCTGGAGCAATAAGGTGAAAGCAAGCAAAGAGCTATACCCAGTGGTATAACTCACCCTGTCAACCCAGAAATCTCAGGGAGTACCACATGCTACCTCTGCAGAGGCCCAGCCTGTACTTAGGCTAACAGGTGAAGGGAGCTGGGCCAAGCCTGAGGACCCCAGGCTCTTCTTCACATCCACTCTATGTATGGTGTAAATTCTCCATCAAGTAAGAACTGCTGCATTGGAAATCAAACTTTTCTAAAGTAATATTTGTAGAATGCAGGGGTCCCGGAACTCCAACCCCAAATATGGCGTCATGGACACAAGAAAATGTGTGCAGAAGAGCAATGCACAGCTGTGTGTGTGATGCCAAATGAGGGGCCACTCAGATGCCTGTGCAAAGGGAGCCTCTGATGAGCATGCTCAGAGCTAGTGAGGCTAGGAGGGGCAGGGAGACCTGAAGCGTGGACGCAGACTACAGCCCATCCCTGCGCCTCATGAAGCCACATCAGGTATAAATGACATAGAACTTCACGGGGGCACTCATGACAATTCCAGCACTGGTGGGTCACCTGGGGTTTGCACAGAGATGGTCAGTGCCTTATGCATTTGTTCCTGATGACAGCCACTTAACAAGGGACAGAGAGCCAGGAGGAGGGAGGTGGGGACAAAGTGAAAACAAGATGGAGCTGGGACCAACCTGGGCATGCTACTTTCCACAGCTGAAACTCTGTGTGTGTGTGTGTGTGTGTGTGTGTGTGTGTGTGTGTGTGTGTGT
>LOJH01047566.1:281-12124 GCA_001685095.1 Ellobius talpinus
AGATGTGTCTCATTGTCATGATAAGTCCTAAATTCTTAAAACATTTTAAATGCCGTATTCTGAAGGTCTCTGAATTTCTGAATTTTTCTGAAGGGTTTGAGGAATACTTATCTAACTGAAATATATCTTTATATACTAGACAACCTAACTTACATGACTACATGCTTGACTATTATAGATTAACTATTAACCTATATTTTTAAATTATACATTATATTTTTAAATGAGCTGCACAAACACAGTACCTTAATCAAGAGCAGAAATAGACATATAACAAAATTGACCTAAAATTTGTATCAATAAACCAAGATCCATACCAATGTAAATCCCTATAGCAACCCTCCACAACTGCTGTTTATCACTCTGGAAAGGGTATAGTTCTGCAGTTTTAATCATTTCAAACATTAAAATTGAAACCCCATTCAGCAAGGCAGTGCTCTATATCAGACCCTGAAATGAGGACTCAATTGTTATTGCATAGATGATTTAGAAGATATTAGGCAGTGACATCAGGGAGGGGGACGATGTTCTTTTATAAGATGGGAAATCTTTTACTCTAATAACTTCATAGTTGTTACCTGGCACCAATTCGATAAGCCACTTCTGTATCAATTACAATTCCATTTATTCCCTAATAGGAACTATGGATGCAGATAACTCCATAAACACAGCAACGAATAAAACAGAATAAACAATGCTTGCCTATTCACATGCAAATAGACAACTGAGGAAGGGAAACTCAAAGATAATTTTGGTGTAAAATAATCAAAATTTGCCCTCCATAACTAGGAAATTTTTTTTGTGTGTGTTTTCAAAAAGAAAAAAAATAAAAAATTCATCTCTTAAAAAATAATAAAAAAAGTTTTTCTCGGATGTTGTAATAATTTTCCTCTTTTTGTGTCTGCCAGTGGAGAACGATACCATAAGGTGCTGGTGTGTAGCGCACACTGTCCAGCACATGGGCTCAGCATCTCATCCATGAGACAGACTGGACCACAGAGGGCAAAGGGAAAGAGTACTTCTTTAATTCTTAGAAATCAATTTGAGTGTAGCTAACCCCTGAGATGGTTGTCACGCGATTCCAGCCTTTTTTTTTTTTACCACAAAGCAAAGCCTGAAGAATAGCTTCACGTCCAGCTGACTCTTCCAAAAGTGTACAGCGCAGTTGGTTTTCCGAATCCAAGATACCCACGAAGTGTTGAACATCATGCCCCAGAAGCAGAGTAGGACCATCATGAGGAAGTTATGTAGAAATTTTGACCTTTTCACAGGGCAATGAAAGGAGAAAGCATCTTATCTCAAGACCCCAGGCTCCAGAAGCACATTATCTCAAAAACCTGAGTCTGGTGCGTCCTTGTAATCCCAGCAAGGAGGAGGTGGAGATAGGAGAATTCACGAGGCTCACTGGGTATCCAGGCTGTTCTCCGAGACGCGCATGCATGGCTACTTATTATTACCATAAGGCCCTCCCTATGCTCCAGGGATGCCCCGGTCACTCGGTGTGCGCAAGGGTGTGTGTGCAAAATAAAAGGTCATCAAATGCCAGATTGCTGCGGTGGGGGGGGAGGGTGGTGTCCGGTTCTGGGTGTCTCCAGCAGGAGAGCTGAGAGAGCCTTGGATTACTGAGTGGTTTTTAATTCTTGGAATAATTAAAACTTTGAACTGTGCACAGTGACTCCTGAAAAGTCATTCAACAGAGTTTCCACTATGATATATTATTCAGGGGCAAGTCGCCGTCTTCATTAAATACCTTTAAAAATGAACTTTCATCACTGTTTTGATGATCATGTCCCTGTAACCAAATGCCTGCCACAAACAAGTTAAGGAAAGAGATTCGTTATGTCTGGTAGCTTGGAAGTTTGGTCCCTCATAGCAGGAAAGCCAGGTGAAGGAGACCACTTCTCAACATGTGGCAGATGGCAGCTGTTCCCTTATGCCGGAAAGCAGGGAGCAGCAGAAAATATTTAGGACGTAAGCCTCTGATGACATTCCCTCCCTGCTGTGACCTCTTTCCTCCAGCCAGGTCTTGCCTCTTAAGATTTCTGTAGGATAGTACCACTAGCTCGACACTGGACATTCATACGTGAGTGTATGAAGGGCATTTTATTTTTTGTTGTGAGTCTAGCTTTTAATGACTGAGCCAAGTAAAACCAAATGATATTGGTCTAAACAAAGGGAAAAAAAGGGCAGTGATAAATGGTTCCTAGTGATATTCTGCTACACTCGTAGATCAGTGCCTCATTCAGACGTTATTAGTGAAGCTTCCGCAGCGGACGGGAAGACTATGGAGAGCCACAACCAAAGATCCTACAGAGAGTGAGAGTTGGAGCACTCAGTCCTAAATGGGATGTCTCCACCAAATTCATCCGTCAGAGCCAGGAACCCTGTGGAAGAGGAGACAGGAAGAGCGTAGGAGCCAGAGGCACAGAGAACTAAGAAAACAAGACCCTCCAGTAAACACGAGCAAAGCTCGTATAAACTCACAGAGGTTCTGCATGGGTCTGTCCAGGTCCTGAGTCTATGTATCATGGCTTCAAGTCTGGTATTTTTGTGGGATTCCTGAGTGTGCAAATGAATAGGTCTCCGATTTCTGTGCCTTCTCTTGGGCTCTTTTCCTTCTGTTGAGTTGGCTTGTCCAACTTGAAGTTTTAGTTTCTATTTTATCTTATTAGTATATTTATTTCTATTAATATATCAAATATTATTATTAATCTTACTTAATTTTGATACATTTTTAAAATGACTGAAGAAGCAAATGAATGAAACCCTAGTCACTAGGGTAAAGGTTAACCACTGAACTGTCCCTTACACCTGCTGGGAGAAGGAGAATCAGCTTCTCCACCGCTGCAACCCTGGGGACATCAAGCACTTCAGGACAGACCTCATCTTCAGGAGAAGTTGATCAACATACGATAGACTCCAGTTTTTTTTGTGTGTGTACTTTTATTTGGATACAGTTAGGTGGGTTTGGGGAGTGTGGTTTTATTTTATTTTCTTTGGGGGGGCTTGTTATTTTATTGAGTTTTTGTTTGTTTATTGAGAAAGAACTTAAAGCTGGGTGGGTAGAGAGGAGGAGAGGATCTGGATGGACTTGGAAGGAGGGGAAGAAAATGATTAAAATATATTTAAATTTAAAAAAGTTTTAAGTAATAAACATATAATAAAAAGGGACAATGTGTACTCAACCAGCAGAAGCCTCCAGTACAACCTTTGTTTATTATTCTCAATGGCACATTTCTCCTACAATTTGTTTATTCTTTATAGCATGCCCACCTCGGTTTAGTCCTCTCTAGTCCTATCCTTAGAAGATCACCTGGCAGAAGTCGCAAAGTCTCACTCATCACCCAGTTGTGAAGGTCCCACTTCACAGGGGAATTTTTTTTTACCCTATCAGACTATCATGTTTGATTCATTTTGAAATAATTTAGACATTTTTTTGTAATTGCTTCAATTTTCATTTAAGATGAATAGATGGGGTGGAAAATTTTAATTGTCATTTTGACACAATCTAAAATCCCCTGAGCAGAGTCTCAGCCAGAGACGGCGAGATTGGGTTGGCCTGTGGGCACACGGGTGGTGGATTGATTCGGTGAGAACGAAGACCCACCCACTGGGTGGCGCTGTTTTCTGCTCAGGGGATCCTGGATTGTTTAAGAGTGGAGGAAGCAGGAGGAAGTTGGGCTAGTGTCGCTGCGTTAATTCTTTGCTCTTTTCCTCTGCACTGCGGACTTAATGTGGTCAGTTGTCTCAAGCCGCTGCTGCTGTGGATTGCCTTGGCGGGTTATAACCTGCAGCTGGGAGCCAAATAAACCCTTTCCCACGTAAGCTGCTTTTATTAGGGTTATTTCATCGTAGCAACGGGGGAAAAAGAGGAGCAAAAACAAAATCTGTGAGATTGGATGTACATAAAAAGCATAAATTCATGAGCGTGGAATATGAGAAAATGAAGTATACTCCTGNGCGTGTGAGATAGGACAACTTTTGCTAATCTGTTCACTAAAATGTTCAAGGGTAGAACTATGGTCATCAGGCTAGCCCAGGATTTTTCAACTTTGCCTCTTTTGGATGAACTCACAAAACTTTCTTCACCTTTGACAGTAAAGCTGTGCTCTACGTGGATCTGGGTTTTCCCAACACTGTTAAAGGCTGTAAAGTAAGGTTTCACCCCAAGTCGTTCGACGCAGCTCCGGTTTACTGCTTCGAGCAATGGTTCCTGCTACCACTGGCTAGCCCTTATTATGTCTTCCTCCACATTTGCATATAAAAATAAAAAACTCATATCCAAACAATAGACTTTCAACAACACTGCATAAATCTTATTACTAATATTCAAAACATTCTTCCAAGGTTGTATAAACATGAGCCTTCATTGGAGAAAAAGGTTTGGTTGTCATGTTCATTACCAAACACGACCGCTAGAGGGCGCGCTCCTGCATTACATGCAATTCTTTTTTTAAATGTATGCTTTACAAAACCCCCATAAAAGCTAAGATCAGTGTTTTTGTCTTCCTACTTGCCTACAAAATTAAGCGATGCTATGAATGTATCAGGGATATGCAGTTCTTGACTTAAAGGGTTGGTTCTGAGTTTCCTTTTTCCCCCCTTTGCCTAAGTGGAACAGATAAAGACCAAACCAAGTTAAATTTAACATTTCCAAAGGAAAAGGGCCAAGTGTGGATTCAGCCAGTACCTCTGCCTGACTCGCTAAAACCTGCAGGGCAGTTCTGGGAATTTAACTCCTTGCTCTTGGGAATACACAGGCTTGCGTAGTAAAAATGGAAACTGGAAGGCGATCGGATCACGGAGAGGAACACAGGTTCTCGTGTGACCAGAGGACCTATGAAACCTCGCTGGGCTCTGCCAGACTTAGGCTGCCTCTGGCCAAAGTGGCAGGACCTCGGTGCCTCCACCTGCAATGTGCTCTCTCTCCTGAACACTGTGTGGGAACCAGGAGGCGCCTGTGAGGGAAACCCACATGAAAAGGGATGCAGAAAGAAAAAAAGCGTAGCCCTTCACCAGTTGGTTTGCTTACTTTTGCCTTTTCTTTTCAGACCACCGGGTGTCTGGAATTAATATACTTAGGGCCAAATCCACTTCAACCCAGCCACAGTTCTGGCAAACTGAGCTTTCTACTGTGTGGTTTGGTATGCCTTTGGCCCTCTCTGTCTGCTGGTCAGGTAGTTACTTCTCTCTCACCATGAAATCTGCGGGCAAGGTTCCCAAAGCACCTCCCAACTCTTTCCATAGCCCAGAATCGAAGCATTAATATTTATTTAAAGCTTGAATCCTTGAGCACTGGAAAAATGTGTGGAGATTACATGTCCCCTTCACCAGTGTGTGCTCCAGAGAATGACAGGTTGGGACCCTGGCCAGAGGAGGGCTTTGGCTTAATTCCAAAAAGCCACTGCTGTCATGGATCCCATCCCTGGTATGAACTTTTAACTGTGAGTCTAGAGGTCCTGACCACACACCAAGCGTCTGTAAACCTGAGGCCGCCTCGGAGGGTGTGGCCTTCTTCTTTGCAGACTCCTGCGTCCGGGTTAGAAAAACAAGGAGCAGCTTTCTCAGAATGTTCAGTTATTTTAAAATTTACCTCTTCTGCCTGATGTTAAATTGCCAATACTTTTACTATTATTATTTTTTATGTTGTCAACACCAGCCAGGACACTAACATTCTATTTATAGCAGAAAGGTACATTTTATTTATGGTAAAACGAAAGTAGATTCTTAAAAAAAACCCAACAACAACAACAAAAAAAACAAAGCAAGAGCTTCCGTCTTCATTTGAGAGCCTCATAGAAATGCCACTAGAAACCCAAAGGAAGCAAGCCCGCTGGCTTCCACCAGGTGACTTTTGGATGACTGGAACCCACGAATGCAGGCGTTCCGGTGGGTGGGGGCAAAGCCAACATGCAAGTTAGACACATAGCTACACAGTTGTATAGATGCACTCTACACTGAAGATTTGAAGCCTGCCCTGGAAAAACGCTTAAACCAGCAGGTTCTCAACCTGTGGGTCGCGAGCGGCCCCTTTCCCAGGAGTCACATGAGGACCCGAGTCACATAACGTCATTGGAAAACGCAGACATGAACATTAAGATTCATAACAGTAGCAAAATTACAGGTATGAAGTAGCAATGAAAATAACTTTATGTGTGTGTGTGGGGGTCACCGCAACGTGAAAGACTGTATTAAAGGATCGCAGCTTAGGAAGCTTGAGAACCACTGACTTAAATGAAAATTAAAAAAAATGTAACCACAATGGTGAATATAGAGCCACAAAATGGTCTTGGAGGGTTTTTTGATATCAATAAAAGGGATACACCTGGATAGGTGTCACTCAGGGACTTCTGCCGTTCTTAATTGCTCTGGGAAAACACACCAGACTGCACACAGTGGCTCTTTCCCCAGATCTCTTACAGGTGAACAGTCATCCCAGCGAAGACCTTCTGCCTCCTGCAATTGTCCTTGTTAGAGCAAAATAACTCCTGGTTGAAAAAAAAATAGACCCTCAGCCTGGGTCGTGATCTAACATTCTGTTAGTTCGGGTTGTTCATCTGGCCAAGGACCCTCTAGGAAGAGGTGTTAATAAAGTCAGGCGAGACAGCTCAGGGGAATAATTAGCTCCTTACTGAGATACTGTAGTCCTCTTCCCGCAAGAAACCCTGCTCCAGGTGTAATAGCTTGAAGGGCCACAGTGCTTTGTGATTTCTCCTTTCCACCTCTATTGTAAGCATGGCTTCCTTGCAAGTTTGAACTTTTCCCTCCAAAATTTTGGTCTTCATTACTTCTCTGTCGCCTTTGGCTGCTTGTGGGCCACATGTCTGCCTCCCGTGCTAACTTACAATGAAGCGTGGGTATTGCCTTCTCTCTTGCATTCTTTTCTGAAGTACACAGGTTGTCTGCGTTGGGTTTTGGTTTTCTTTAAACTCTAATTTGTCTTTAAGCTTCTGTTCGAGTCCTTTCTTAAGTTCTTTTATTAATGAAACTAAGAACCCCAAAGGGGACTGCCATTTCCCCTAGATCAGCACTCACTGTGACGTATTGGATATTAGGATGGGGGATGCCCTGTTTTTTTTCCTATGTGGATATATTTTGAGTTGAGAAGAAAATGTCAGCGAAACACTTGTGAGACATGTGCATAACACTTAACACATGAATAAACACGTACATAATACATGTAGTGCTAAGAGCTTTATAGAAATTATCTCATGCGATTCTTCCAGAAAAATCTGTAGGCCATTATTTTAATCCAAAAGACTGAAAAGCAGCTCTTAGAGACTAATTCATCTAAGACATCAAGAAAGGGACTAGCCAGATGGCTCAGCATAAAGCCCTGTAAATCTGGTGACCTGAGGCTTGATTGAGTTCAATCCCCAGAACCCACCTAAAGTGGAAAGAACTTGCTCCACAGGTTACATCCCAAGTGTTGCATGTGCTCCATGGCACAGGAACATGCACATATCCACACACACAAAGGCACAATAATAAAAAAAACTTTTAAAAAGAAAGATAAAGCTCAAACTTCAATACCTCATAGTGAGAGTATTGTATTATATCCCTTTGTAATCTGCTATCCAGATTTGATTACTTTCACTTAGTATCTTGTATAAATGATAGACATTGAAGTCTGTGGCCAGTTAGTCAGCTTTGGGTACTTTCACCTTCTCCATGCCTTACGCAACTTCAGGGCGAGCACGCGATAGAACTAAAGTCTTGATGGAGAAGAGATCTGTGAAGGTGGGAGATAATGGCTGTCATGTGCAGAGCTCAGAGTCTGAATTGTCCTTTGGAGTTACCGGAGGCCTTTGAGTCTGTTAGAGATCTTGGTTCTGGGCACGCAGGGGTGGGGGATTCTTTACAAGACCCCCTCTTGGTGTCTTTATAGACCTGAAGCAGTCTTTAGCTAGTGTCCACTAAACTATGTGCTTCTTACTGCTTCCGGAAAACCGGACAGAATTTCAGACCTGGAGTTCCACAACCGAGATGACAGACAACTGGATACAATCATTCATGTGGGCCCTATACTACTGTCCCCACAGGGTCAAGAGGTAGGAAGTACCATGGCTGGCAAAATCCTGCTTCTAAGTAGATCCCAGACTCAATCCGTGGAGTCCTGACTAGGAGGCCATGTGTGAACGTGGCACCTTTCCCAAAAGAAACTAGAAACTGCAGGGTGATTAAAGGTGCTAAGGAGTTCTCCTTAAAATAGACCAGGTTTGATTGCCAAGGCAAGAATGGTAATATAATTACAATATTTCTCCTTCCTCTTCCTCTTTCCCATATACCTCTCCCCACTCTGCATCAAATTCACAGCATCTTTTTTTCACTAATTGTTATTGCATATATGTGTATATACATATATATTCATAAATACAACCTCCTCAGTCTGTATACTGCTATTTGTATGGATGTATTTAGGGTTGACCATACGTACTGGTTGGTGTGGTCTTTCCTGGGGAAGACCACCTCTTCCACCCCCAGCTTCACTCAGTTGCCTAGAGTTCTTTTTGTAGGGTTGAGGCCTTCCTCGTGACCTCATTGACTTTGGCAAATCCTTTGGTGTTATCAGCTCACATTTCAGGGGCTGTGTGGGTGAGGCTTTAGAAGGTATAGCTTATGATGCTACTGGCAGACACAATCTCATAGACTGGGGTGTTTGAATCAGTACTTATAGTTAGACGTCCTTACAAAAGAAGTCAATGAGAAATAGAAGAGTCAAAGATACCCAGCTAATAGTGCATTTGGAAGTTGAAGCTTCCGTGAGCCTCTGAATACATAAAAAACAAACAAACAAACAAACAAAAACCAACTGAAAACTTGGTTCCTTTAAGGAAACAAGAATTGCAGTCCTAAAACCACACTAATTCGAATCTAATTCTACCAACAGTTTTCTGAGTAGTCATAGTACGAGCTTCCCCAGAGCCTGGGCCTACTCACTCTAGGCTTTTGTGTGAATATCATCTTTTTCTGGTGTCAGGTAGAGGTGACAAAGTCCTTTGTTACGATTTAGCTGAATGGCATGCTGCGGAGTGGCAGAGTTCAGAAGGTCTGGGTTTCATTTCTGCCTCAGAAAAATAGCTATGGAATCTTAGGCTGCTTAATTGATCTTGCAGAACTTTCATTTTTTAATTTCACCTTTTTCTCTTTCATGAGTGGGGACCAAATCTGAGGCAGTGAATACTCCACCACTGAGCCAAATGCCCAACCATCACTCTTGTCTGTGGGTTGCCCACTACAATGATAACTTAGTAGCTAAGATACAAACTTGAGAAATTTCTCAATTTATGAAAAAGAAAAGATACCTCATGTATATAATGCTTTAAATAATACAGTACACAAATCAATGATGTGTGAGGGAAAACTTAAAGCTTTCCTTCTCCCTACCATCTCTCTCTCTCACACACACACACATACACACACACAACACGAGAGAGAGACAGAGACAGAGACACAGAGACAGAGAGAGAGATCTGAGACTTGCAACTCTATTGCTGGCTTTCAAGTGTTCCTATTCTCCTAGCTTCATCTCTCTGGTGCCTGCTCATTGACTGTTCTTATCCATAAATGCGGCATTAGACAGTGTTTCTTCCTGCTCTTTTGCAATCTGTTGGAGGATCTCCAAATACCCACTCCAAGGTGTCGATCAAAACCCAGTCTCTATCTGGAAACACTTTAGTTTCTTCTGAAGTCTTTAGGTAGGAATTTGAAGTCAGCATTGATCATTGGACACGGGTCAGAGAATCTGAGGATCTGTGAGATTCCGAATTCTTAAACCTCAGTCGACAAAGTTTTATAAACTAGGAAAGATCTTAAGCTGGTGGCCTCTAGTTTAGAGACAAGAAATGCGTGGGCCCCGAGGTTTAAGGATACAGTGGTGTCTGGTCCACTGAGATCTGAACCTGGTTCCCCAACTTTTCAAGGTTCTGAACTTCTATCCCCCATCTCTAAACGTGGACAGAAATGGCAGAGACAGAAAAGCAGAAATGTGAGCCCCTCCTGCCCTTTTATTACCCACCCCCGCCATTTTCCTACCCTTAGTACCAGCTATAGAAAACACAAATGTATCCATAGTAACAGGCTCCAGGAATGACCTCCTCTGTCTGCTACAGTTGTGGAATTACCCTTCAAGTGCCTGAGCAGGGAATGAAGAAGAAAGAGACAAAACAAATTTGAACATGGAGTCCTGGGCAGGTTACAGAATATTTCCAGAGGACATTTTACTTTCATTTTTCCAAACTGAGAAATACGATATTCTTTATTGGGAGCAGTGACCCCGCAGATCCTGAATTTCTTGTAAACAACTTGTTTTCCTCCGCTCTGAGACAGCCTGCAGCTGCTTTGAGCACGAGACTCTCAGGACTCTCTGATGGCAGGAAAGTGGTTTCTGGTGGGTTTGGCTGGGGCGTGGCTATCCCTATATAAGCTGTCCCTGAACACAATAAAGGGGGCATTCTTGGGGCATTCCTGTTTCAAGGATGACCCGTGTCTCTGTCTGTGTGTCTTTGTGTGTTTCGATCTCCAGACCCTTGCCCGGTTCACGAACTGGATAGTGGTGCATAGAGCGCAGATGGGCGTGGTGCGCCGCAATTCTTCTACAGATACCATGTTTCTCCATGTGCTTAACCCTCCCTAAGATGAAAATAAAAATCTTCCTTCTACGTTTTAAGAAGTCTTGTTTGGCCAGGCAACTAACTAGCCTAGAAGGGAACTTGAATTATTTCGCTGCTTGGGCGGTCAGCCTCCAGCGACAGGGCTCAAAGAGAATCCAGGGAGTCAGGGCATACATACCGTGAATTTTTTATCTAACGGGGTTAGGGGAAAGACACTAACACTCTCTCTTGATGGTTTCCTTCAGGAGTTTCTTTATTCTTTCGTTGTATTCTCAATTCTCTACTCTTATCTCTATCCACAAGCGTCCCTTCTGTCTCTGTTTTCCTTCTAACTCTCTCGATGTTTTCCTTCTAATTATATCTTTATTCTCCCTTGTTCTCCCATTCTTGATGTTTTCCTCCTGACTCATTTTAGCTCTATCTTTATGTTTTTCCCTTGCAGCTTGTATACCCCAGCAAAATCTTTCAGGCAATATAAGAAATTACAACAGATACATTGTTTTTCAAGTGAATGATTACAATGAATACAAGTAGAAAAGGAGCATGGTTTCCATAGCCCTCTCATGATTAAATGGTTCGCATATTACAGGTGAAAAACAAATTAACCCAATAACCCACGTGCATTCGGAGTCAGGCACCTTGTAACAGAGTAACAGTGGTGTAAGCAAGCAAGACGATTTTTTACTGGCAGGGTATGTTTTGCAGTTACAAAGAAAGAGCCAATCACTTTATTATTTATCTTGAATGATTATCTTATAAGGAATCTTAAAGGAATCACAAACCTAAACTTTTATACATGAAGAAAATCAGTTACTCTATTTTAAATCTTTAGGGTACATACCCATTCATAAATAGTTTTTTTAATATCAGAAGATTGAGGGCAAAAGGGTATAAGAAATTAATCATCACTTTTGACCACCAACCCTAGCAAGGAAAGTGTGTTTGCTCCATGGCTTTAACGAGTTCCTCACTCAACTCTGTGCCATTCTAAAACTTTAGACTGCCTTCTTGGGTTTTTCACCTCAAAGCTATTAGACAAAAACATCTTAGTCTAACTTTATTTTCAAAAGCTTTGTTTCAGCTAATATGCCCCCCAACTTGTGAACACATCTCCTAACATTAAGATTAAAATAATTTAAATAGTTGGGCTAATGGGACTCAATTGTTTTATTTATTCACTAACCTAAGCCACAGACTACGAGGCTCCTCAATAGAAACTCATGTGTTCTA
>LOJH01047567.1:0-11293 GCA_001685095.1 Ellobius talpinus
CGTGCAGGAGCTGGGCGGGACGAAAAGTAGGCCTGCTCCCCTTTCACTACAGACTAGGAAGAAAGAGGGGTTATCTCTGAAGAGAAAGCACAGTCCTAAGGGCAGACAGACCACCTGCCAATGGAAAGAGGGCACGGAAACTCTACCTTCACATAACAAAAGATTCAGACTTAGGGAGAAGCAGGGCCATTTCTACAAGCCCCACTTCCCAGTGGAGGGAAGTGCCCTCTTTCAGAGATGCCTACATTACAAAATGGGCCTATTGTTTGATACTGTGCCCAGCCACTCCTTACCCTCTAGACAGCAATCTCGTCTAATGAAAGGTGTGGGCAGTCTGGAGGGCTGACAGTAATCAGGACACAAGCCTCAGACAGCACCAAAAAACAAGAAGCAGGAATTATGCAGCCATTATGGGTCTTCCTGGAACCAGGAAAAATCACAGCAAATATTTTGCAAATTGTGTGAAGTCAGTGTTTGCAAAGGAAATTACGAAGGTGCAAAAACTGTGAGAATTTTTTCAGTTCCACCTACCGGTAACCAAATAAGTCCCTAGAGGGACAGCGATAGTATAAAGATCTGATGTTTATTCATCTTCATGAGGCTGAACCCTAGCAAATGATCATATTGAAAACTCACCCTGCTGGGGGTTTTGTTTGCCTTGTTTTTATTGTGAAGTCCTCAACAGAGGAATTTTTAGAAAACGAAACAGCTGTCGTGTCTGAGAACAGGAATTTTACTTGCACATTCTTTATACCTTGGGGGAAAGTGGCTTGCTTTTATTATAACTATAAACTTCATTTATCATCTCACAGGAGACATTAAAATAATTGTGGGCAGTTGGATATAGTCCTTTGCCAGCCACAGCCATGCCCTGCAGATACACTGCAACCACACAGCTACGTTAGAAGACAGTTGCTCAAATGACTGGTGGAACCACCTAATTGTGGCACTATTAGTGGCAGGGGTGAAGTGGGGGAGTCCTAAAATAGATTGTGCCACACGGGTTCAAAGCGGGTATATGCGAGCAGTGCCTTCTAGAAACTGACTTGGGAAGTTTTTAAATACTGAACATTAAACCACCTTCTTGAATTAAGACTTTTCTCAAAACAAAACTGATCTACTCTAAAAGTCTTGTTACCCCTACAGAAACGGACGTGTAGATGAGCTGCATTTTATCTTCCCACCCATCAGCTGACAGGCGGATATGCTAGCTCTACCTTTTCACAAGTGATGCTGCTGTGAAACTTACTTAGATATAAAAATAACTTTAAAAGCCTAATCCTCAAATTTTACCTTCTCAAAGCGGTAACTACTGTTGACTCTAGAATATTCTATCTATATGCAAGCATTTATACAAATAGTCACATAACATTCTGCACCTTGCAATAAAGCTTACATACCTTGAGTATCTCATACTTGCTGGTTTACCTTTGACTTAGCATGCTCCCTACTGACAGCTGTCCGAGCTGGCTAGTGCACTCTGTCACCACATATAATGTACATTCTTCAAGATTCTACAAGCCTGCTAGTGCATAAAGCATAATAAGCGTATATAAGTAAAATACATGGGTCAAAGGGAATTTGACTGTCAATTTTGTTTTCTGAAGATGTTAGTTTAAGAAGGTAAAACACAATGTAGACTCAAATCATGGCTGTTAATGAAGAGTTAGGCAAGTATCATTAGAAAATAAATGCCAGCCACTACAGAATTTCATCTCTGAGATGGAATTCACACAATGAACTCACCCACTTAAAGTGCTCAAGTCAACAGTTTTGAGAAAATTCACGGAGTAGTACAGAAATTACCTTGTTGTAAGACCTTGTTATTACCCCCCAAAGAAACCTCTGTGCCGCCTGCCTCCAACTAGGTCCTGAGCCTCACTCCACCCGCTAGGCAGCCCTGAGCAATCAATCACTCATTGACTTTCTGCTACAAACATCTTTCATCGATGGAAGCTGTTTTTAAAGAATTTTAAAATGTACTTACTTAACCCACTGAGTCTTATTAGTGCTGCCCATATGCACATGGGTGTATGGGTGTATGGGTGTGGGACCCTCCCCTACAGCATGGATAACCTGCCAGTAGCCAACCGGCACCCACACACACACCCCAGACTCCCCCCACCCCCGCCACAGAAGAAAAGTGATTCTTTCTCAGTTGCCAACTGCTCCTCAGTCAGGGGCCCCTGTTGCCTCTGCTCCATTGGAGTACTAAGGAGAACTAGAGGTGGGGAGAATATAATCAAGATATATTGTACATACATGGATGAAATTTTCAAATAAGTAGAAAATTATAATATGTAGTTGTTTGTGCTTAGCTTTCACTGAACATGTTTGCAAAATTCGTGCACAATATAGGGCACATCAGAACTCCATTGTTTATTGGAGAACACTACTCCACTCTACATACATACACACTTGTTTATCTGCTCATCAGCTTACAGACATTTGGGGTTGTTTATTTTTCTGGCTATAATAACTATTTCTGCTGAACTGTGCACAGGTCTGGTAGGGCCATGTGTCTTCACTCCTCTTGAATACTACCTTTAAGTGAGTAAACACCAGGACAAGAAAGAAACAAACCAAAAACCAGCACCTAAGATTAACAAGAAGACAGCTTGCTGGTGCCAGGACACAAGTTCAAATCTTTGAAACTAGCTCAAATATGGCACAGTCTAACAGTGACTCTGAAGATTAAACACACTCCCATAACAATGGGCTTAAGCGCTAGAAGTGTCGCCAACAAGAGAAGGGTGAAGAAGGTGACATCTCAGCCTCTGACTATCTCTCATCACCCACATTCTGTCTGTTAAACTTAGGCACATGTGTTCTGTGCTTGCACCCTGCTGGAACCCTGACGCTCCCGATTCTGCAAACGCTCAAGACGTGGTACGTGTGGCAGATGCTGGCAACAGTTTGTAGAGGTTTTAAGGGTGTAAATGCAGGGTCAGCAGTGTTTTCCACTAAGTGTCAAACATAATTTGGGCTCATGTGTCACATATATCCCCTCTTAAATGCTTTTTGCCTCCCTTTCTACCTCCTCCACAATTTCTTAAAATGTAAGAACCATGCATAGCTCAAGGGGTTGGCCCTCACATAAAAGGGAAAAATTTGCAGATTGACACTCACACCAATTCAACATGCCAGATACAACTTACATTCTATTAATATTGCTCACAATAACCTCAACTGTCTCGATTTGCTAATTATTCTCAAGCCCATGACTCTCTATGCCAATTGGTATTTGAAACCTGACAGCTGAAACTTTTCTCTGTCCCTCCAGTTCCAAATGGAAACTCATTCTACATGGAAGGACTGAAACAAAACAAAAACAAACAACAAACAAACACCCAAACAATCCTTTACTAGATGCTGAAAAAAAAGTATTTAATAAAATTCAGCATCATTTCATTTGTTTGGTTTGGTTTTTTTTTTTAAGACAGGGTTTCTTTGTGTAGCACTGGCTGTCCTGTAACTCTCTCTATAGACCAGGCTGGTCTCAGACTCACAGAGATCCACCTGCCTCTGCCTCCCAAGTGCTAGGACCAAAAGCATGCACCACCACCCAGCTAGTATTTGTTTCTTTTCCCTTTTTAATAAAATATTTTTATCAATTAACTATTATACTGTGAAACTTATTTGTACATCAGGTCTGAAGAATTCCATGTATCTGAGAGGTAGTGGTGCACACCTTCAATTCCAGCACTTGGGAGGCGGAGGCAGGCAGATATTTCTGAGTCTGAGGCTAGCCTGGTCTACAGAGCTAGTTCCAGGACAGCCAAGGCTATACAAACTCTTTCTTAAAAAAAAAATTCCATTAAGCAGGACAACCAGCCGCTTCTCTAAACATAGTTTTATTTAGTCTAACAAGTTTAGTTTGTATTTTTTGATACAAGATTTTGATGCATAGACAAGGCTGCCCTCACAGTCACATAAGCTGCCTTGAAATCACAGTGATCCTCCTGCCTCAGCTTCCCAAGTGCTGGGAGTATATATATGCTCCACAATGCTCATCTGTTTACTTTCTTACTGTGTGTGCCACTGGTAGATCCTTAGGGTTTTTTGAGACAGGGTTTCACCATGTAAACCCAAGTGGTCCGAGAAACTACAATGGAGCCCAGGTTGACCTTGAACTTGACCATGATCCTCCCCAGACTCCCAAGAGTAAGGATTATAGTAGAGTACCATCATGATTAAAGAACTAACAAAAGCATTGGGTATGGAAGTGCACATTGCAATCCCAGCATTTAAAAGGCTGAGGCAGATGGCTCTCAAGTTCACGATCAGATCATTTAAGGGGAGGAAGTATCCTAATAAGAGAGGAAAAGGAGAAACTGTCACTTTTACTGGTGACATAATTTAAAGACTGCTATAGGTAATAAATACAGTAACATTGTAGAGTATAAAACCAACATGAATATATCAACACTTTTCTATGAACTAACATGCAACTCTCCACAAAATTAAAATAATGAAAGAAAGAAATAACCCCATTAATAATAGCTGCATTAAAAAGTAAAACACTTAGAAACAAATGTAAGCAAAGAGGTTTAAAAAAAAGTCTGCCAAAAGTTGTGAAAAAAAATTGTGAAGACACACATAAATAGAAAGTTATTCCATGTTCCAGATTCAATATAACCCCTGTCTAAATCCCAATGTCATTTTTCATAGAAATAGAAAAAAAGTAATCCTAAAGTTCATGCTGGGCCATAGAAAACCCTGGACAGGCAGACCAATCATTAGCCCGTGACACATGGAGGCAGTACACGCCCTAATTCAAATTACAAAGCACTAATAATAATTAACACAGCATGGTACCAATATAAAAATAGATCACTGGCCAACAACGCAGAAGGGAAAAACCCACACATGTATGGTCATCTAAAGTTTAACAGAGGTGTCAAGTACATATCTGGGAAACAGTCTGTTCAATAAATGATGCTGGGGAATTGAATATCCATATAAAAGGAATGAAATTGGACCCTTACTTATCTCACACCTTCTCCAAAATTTAACTCAAACTGTCTTAAATAAAAAGACTTAAACATTACACCTAAACCGTAAGACTAGCAGCAACTAATGGGTATACACACTAGGACGTTGATTTGGGCTATAACTTTTTAGATTTGATCTGAAGAGCATAGGCAACAATAGACACAAGTCAAACAGACAAAAAGAAATGCATTTAAATTAAAAACATCTGTATGATAAACATCTACAAGAAGGACTCTAACAGATACAATCTACACATAGGGAGAAAACATTTGCAAACCAGAAAAGGAACTCAGACAATACCACAGAAAATAATAGCAATACAATTTTACAAAGGACAATGAACCTGAAGGGACATTTCTCACAAGAAACAACACAGCCAGGCATGATGGTACATATGTGCAATCCCAGCACAGTAGAGGTAGAGGCAGGGCGATTTCTTCCAACTCAAGGCCAACCTAAGCTACAGTGTGAGACCTTGACCTTATCTCAACAAATAAATAAATAAAGTCAATGAAAATAGTCAACATGAAAACTGCTCAGTATCAGTAATCACTATAGAAACCCAAACTAAATTCACAATGCTATATTAATCAAAATAGTATTATTAGTAAAGGTAACTGATGATGACAAACATTGAGAAGGATAGAAAAAAAGAATCTTATTCACTGGTGGAAACAAGGTAAATGAGGTCCTCAGAAGATTAAAATTATAAATAGCATCCAATCTAGACACTCCACATCTGAGCATGTATACCTGTCATAGTTAGCACTGAGTGTCAATTTGACAGACTCTAAAATCACGTAGGAGGCAAGCATTTCCTGGGCATGCTGGTAGAGACTATCTAGATTTGGTTAGTCTGTGGGAGTATCTACAAGGGATTCCCTTAACTAAGTTCATTGAAGTAGGAAGATCCGAGAATAAAACAGTCCTACTGGCCCGCCTTACAGACCAGATTATGGTAACACACACCTTTAATCTCAATAACCATAATGACACGCATCTTTAATCCTAGTAGCCACACTAGTTGCCATAGAAACTGGGCAGTACATGCCTTTAGTGACAGTGACACATACCTTTAATCCCAGCCCTAGAGAGAATTATAAAATGGGAGGAAACAGCTCTCAACACACTGTCTCTTTCTCAGATTCCAGGAGGCAGGATTGCCATTTCAGACTGAGGTCAAAGTAAGAGTGAGTGGTTGCCTATTTTGCTTTTCAGATCTTCAGGTTGAACCCCAACTTCTGACCCTGAGTTTTTATTAATCGTGCTTCACACCCTGAACGTGAATGTCACCACTCCAGGGTCTGAAGTCCCCAGATTGAAAAGGAGAAAGTGATCTAGGCAGGAGCATTCATCTCCCTCTGCTTCCTGACTGACTAGAATTGCAGATGACCAGTTGCTGCAGACACCATGGCCTCCCAACCATGGTGGACTGAATCTTAGAACTGTAAGCCAAAATAAACCCTCCCTTCCTTAAGCTGTGTTTGCTAGGGTGACTTGTCATGTAGCAAGACAAGTAACTAAAACCCTAACGGGAAGCTGTAAACTTGATAGTTGATGGAGTGTCTGCACACTTATGTTCAGTGTGGTGCTGTTCACACCATCTCGTGAATTATGTTAGTGTTCGCCAACAGTTGAACAGATAAAAAAAAAGTGGTAGAAAAACATCACCCAATCCAGTCAGCTTTGACGAAGCAAGAAATTCTACACTTTGTAGAAATGCTGGAAAACAGTATACTGAGTCAAATACACCAGAGACAGAGAGATAAGTGTCATACATTCTCTCTTGCATGTGAAATCTACAAACAGCTAATGACAAGAGGCAGGGGGTAGACCTGTGGCTACCAGACGCTGGAGGAGGACAGAAGATGGACAAATGGTGAGCAGAGCCATCAAGGCCTCAGTGTGACTGGAGGCATCCATTCCTATAGTGCTGTCTTTTGACTCCAAGGGCGGTGAGCAGAGCCATCAAGGCCTCAGGAGGCATCCATTCCTATGCTGCTGTCTTTTGACTCCTAGGGTGGTGAGCAGCAAATAATAAAACATGAACACTTCAAAATCACTAACAATAAATGCCATAGATTTGTACTACAGAAAACGCTAAGTATTTGAGGAAATGGACATGTTAAATGAGTTTGATTTAATTATACTACGATGGTTAGTTTTTATTGGATTAAGGAATGCCTCAGGGATTAGGGAAGGCAACCTCTGTAATGATTAGTGATGTGGATCTTTCAAGTATCTGTTGGCCATTTGTGTTGCCTGTTTTTAATTAATTATTTTTGAGACATGGTTTTACCCCAGGCTAGCCTTGAATCTCAAACACTCATCCTCTTCATTTCCAGTGACAGATCTGAGCGGATGAATGGATTCATCCTTGAATGGAATCGTATGATGGGGCTAGCTGGAGGGAGGTGTCACTGGGCAATGTCGCCAGGACTGTATCTTGCCCTGGTCCCTTCCTGTATTGCAGCATCCCTGCTTCCTGTTCCGTAAGAAGTGAAGTACAATCTCTGCCATATGCTCCACGTGCCCTGATGTTCTGCCTAAACATATGAAACTATGAAGCTAAAATCAATCCTACTTTTAAGTTGCCTGTATCAAGCGCATTGATACAGGCAATATCAATAATGCAAAATGTAACTAATACATTCCATGTTATGTTCACAAATTATATCACTACATTATACCACATTAAAAACTATAATTGTCGATGTACAAATTTATTTTTTATATAAAAAGAAATACATTCTATAAAGCTAACTAAAATGTTGTTGGATGCCAGGCCCCTGTTCCCACAAACAGCTGTTCCAGCATTAATCCCTCCAGGCTATGCTACAGAACTCCAGCCCTTAGGTGCTTCCTGGGAGGCAATTGTCTTTCTTGCTGACTACCAGAATGGGCAAAGTGAAGAGAGGCAAGCTCAACTCCAAGTAGTCATCACAGGCCCAGTCTAAGGAGACTCCTCCGCCCTTTGCCTCAAGATTGGTGATTCAGCAAAGAAAGGGATATGGGTGGGGCACAAAGTGGCCTTGCTGACCAAGAAAACACCTGACACTTCTACTTATACTTCACTGACCAGAACTAATCACACGCCTCCTATAGAACTGTACACTGAACATTATGTGCCTCAGGAAGAGACACACTAGGTGTGGACCAGCAAATGCTAAAGCACATGCAGGATGTTGTAAACAACTTCCTGAGGCTAAGAGCACCTCACTGACAGCAGACGTCGACAGTAACCAGCCTGATTTCTAGGGTATGCTCAGCACTCGCGCTCACATAAATCCGCACTAGACACTTGGAGACGCTGCAGGCCAGTAATGCCAGGTCATTCCACATTCCACACCAGTGCAGCAGAAATGAGCAAGAGTCATTTACCCAGTCATATCTGGAATCATATTAAGGAGCTTATCTTGTGAACAGCTCCAAGATTAATCAAGATTTAAGGTTATCAAGAGCAATATAACTCTCAGCCAATACCACCAACAAACATGAACTGAAATGTATATCTGAGAACAGTGTGAGAAAATTGTAACTAATCGTTTTGACAAAAGACTGTGAGCATCCTCCACTGGACCAGACAGGTCTCCTCCAGACCCTTCACTTCCTGAGGACACAGCACATCTCTACCTCACCCTTGTATACACAATCCAGGGCTCTGTTCTTTGAATCTCATAAGGTTTGTGTTAAAGATTTCTTTATTTGAATGAAACAATGACAGAACTGAATTGATGAAATTATAATGTAGCTGAATTCTGTTACTGTGTCTTTCACGAGAAGATTCTAAAGCTGAAAAGCTGGGACTAGGATGCAAAGCGCCATCCATGTTTCCCAGAAGACTCCGAGAAGGTATGTGGAGTGGGTAGCCAAACAGGACTTTGGCTCACAAAGCCCCAAGGACACTGACAAATAGCCCAGTAATAACCCATCTGAGTCTCAGAAGTCACTCCTTAGAGCTGGCCAATAGAAGCCAAAGGGAATTATTCATTAGCAAGTGTGAATCACACTAGATACCACCAGCAGATTGTGTTTGGTTTTGCTGAATTATTCAGTAGTGTGTGTGAGAAATGCACAACCCAAAGGGTGTTAAACCAATCCAGGGTGTTCCAGTGCTTGCTTTCCTTTCAAGGACTGAAATACAATAATAATAATAATAACAACAACAACAACAACAATAAATCACCTCCAAGTCACAGTTCTTATATTTAAAACCCGTTAAAAACCTGGCTAAATAAGTAGGTGGAGAGACAGTCAAAAGGACAGGCTTCTTGGCGAGTCTATTTAATATTCATCATATAATGACAGGCAGCGGGCTGAACCAATGTTTGTTTACCTGTCCATATCTTGCCTTTCTTAGATGCTTATGGTCAAAGACAGTAGTAACTCTGCAATGAGATTCCTAGGCGAGGGAAGCGCCTTTGAGTGCTGTCACTGAGCGGATGCAAATTTAATTACCGAAGGTAAGCTTTCCATCTTGTCTCCAAATCCTTGGAAAGCAACTGTAAACAAGAAGCACCCGGCAATCAGGTGTCAGGGGCTCATTTGATCTGCTGCAAAATATGTCACAAATCACTGGCAGGAAGTGAGTCCAGAGGGAACAAAGAGAAAGAAGTGACAGTGTTTGGGAAGGCAGCTCTTGTGGGTGTGCCTGTTAGGGACTGGGAAGGCTCCCACTGCCAGCCCTGACTTCCCAGAGAAGTGCTCCCTGCCTGACAGGTCTCTCATCTCGAATTTGTTACACATTTTCCTATGGTCCAGGGAAATCTCCACAGAACTGGGAAGTCAACTAGAGAGCTACCTAACACAATTAAATCACCTGTGACAAAAAAGAAAAAACCTAGTGAGCCAATTCATTTCTAAGAAGATTGAAGAAATCTGGAAATTAATGCAGATTAAGGTAAAAAGAGAAATGATCAGCTAGCATTCTCAGAAAACCCAAGGCCTGATGCCTTCTCTTCTCTTCTTTTTAGTGGGCCCTTAATTGACTAAGAAGAAGGTTCCATGCTATGACGCTCCAGGTCAGAGCCACATTGTCAAGTGCCCTGCAGTTTCTGTGACAATGTGTGCTTCACTGGGAGGCAAGCGAAAAGAATTGATCCCCACGTGTACACAATTTGTAGCTCAGCAAAGAGCCTGTGGTCTTCCTGAAGGGCGCCTGGATCCAGAGCACGCTGCTCACATCTATCATACAACTGCAGGAAACACGCCTGCTCCCGGCCAAGGGCTGCCAGTTCCACAGCACCCCTAAACAGTCCCATCCTAGCAATTTCCGTCCGCATCCGATGACTCAAGTCAGACTCTCATTTCCATGATCAGGTTCCAAACAGAGGGGAAGGATCAGAAAGCAAGGGGAGCAATTAACTTAAAGCAAATTAGCCCATCTCTAAACTCAGGGAGAAAATGGTAAGTATGAAGGGCATGGGTGAGGATTAGAAGAGATAATAAATGTACATAACAGCCAGCATTATTATATTAAAGAGCAAGGAAATTAATATTAATAAATGCAATCACCATCTGCCTAGTAACAAGGATTCCCAGAATAATAAACTATATTAAAAACTGTGCCTACGATTCTCTGCAAACATGTTACCATTGTTTTATTACCCCAGCACCACTTTCCTATAGCATAGATGAGAAGAAGTTAAAGACTCACCTAGAGCTTCCGGACTTGCCCTACCCGAACATCACTCTGCGAGCACAGAAGAACAGAAGTGGAGAGTTACGTATAAAATGGGAATCACCACACTGTGTCTGCCATTCACTTTTAGATGCCTTTGCTTTCTAATCTTCCTTGCGGTCTTTTAGTTTCCTCTAAGTGTGGCACCAGAAGGGCAGTGCCAACAAGCTACACCTAGTGGCCAAGCAAGTTCCCATTCACACCACAATTAAACAGCAAATAGTAAATCATAATCCAGGAAAATGGGTTTCATTAAAAGAAAGAAACATCAGTATAAAAATAGAATAACATATATTAAACAAAGGTTCATTTTGACTGCTGTTTAACCCTAACCAAATCTCACTCCTTTTATAGACTGGTACTGGAAGAAAGATGGGCTTCCAGAATTACTCACACCTATGTGGATATTCAAGACCCTAAGGACTCTCCAATGGAAGAAAAATATATTCAAAAGAAACAATACAAGACAGCAACTGAAAAAGACTACACACTGTTCAAGCTTCCCTCACAAAAACTAAACTAAGATGCATTGAGTGAAAGTCCAAGTGCATCTGAAGTCACTACATACAGCGTATCTTCAATCCTGTGTGCACATCTGAAGTCACTATATACAGCGTA
>LOJH01047572.1:0-13189 GCA_001685095.1 Ellobius talpinus
CACATTTGCATTAGCAGTTTATACAAACTTCCACAAACCTGATTTCAAAAGCAAAACACCTTGACTGGGTCGTCTCAAATTTTGCTGTAAGAGCAAACTATAAAGAAGGACACCTGCAACTTAGCATGGTCTTATTTGGCTTTTGCTTTCAGCTCTTACGTTGATCTTGTGACACTGTCTCAGAAAATTTTAGCATGATTGTCTTACAGCAACAAGTTGTCCGCAATCTGTTTGCTGTTAGTGCTAATACCAATTTGCTGAGGTGGATCCAGCCGAAAAGATCTAGAAATATTCAAGTCCTTATTTTCAAAACATGTTTTGAGTTAAGCTGAAGAAAAGGCCTGTCTTTTACATAATAGCTTATCTCTTCACAATATTTTAAAAAGCAGCTTTTGCACAAGCAGACAGAACTAATACTGAATCTGTGTTGAGCAGCTTTTACACAAGTAACAGTAGTGCTGAGTCTATTTTGAACAGTTCTTACACAGGCAGAACTAATACTGTATCTGTTTTGAGCTCACATAAGAGAACCTATAACTGGACTCAAGCACAGTGGCTAAGAGACCATTAACATCTGCCAGTCTGTGTTCTCCCCCATCTTCCCCATAAGGCAGTTGAAGAATACAAGCCACAGTGGGTCCTAGCACTTACCTGTGCTTCAGGTAGAACGTTAACCCATTGTGGGTACCTCTACTACTAAAACTGAGAAAGCATTGTGAAGTGCTACAATCATGCGTCTGAACTGAAGACAGTTTGTTTTTCTTTCAAGGGTAGAACAGTCCCTGTTCCACTCCTCCCTGATAGAATTATTCCATGATTAGAACCAGCATGATGAAGTTCAGTACTTCCTAGTCAGGAAAGGTTTAAACCATTCAGTTCGATTGTATGAAGCCACCAAGTTGGCTCTTAGGAAGGACAGAGCCCTTAGCTAGGTAGATAAGTCAGTGAGAAATAGGGAACATGTGATATGCACACACACACACACACACACACACACACACACACATCCCAGTAGGTATATACACACATATGAGGAAAATAAAAACAATACCCAAAAAGTGCAGGAAGCATCTACCATGAAATAGTAGCTGTTTAATGAGATTCTGTGGTAATGTTTTGCTTTGGAAATAAAGCCATGTGATTAACCTAGTTGAAAACTATCCTTGGAAGTAAATGTAATATGCCTGTGATGTGTGTTTGGTTTTTTTCTTAGGTGGGAGGTATTGCACCAAATGCCTGCTTGTGGGTTTAACAGCTTTTGTTCTTCTTGTAGAATCCATGCCCACTCTGTGATGAAGCCAAAGAAGTCCTCAAGCCTTATAAAGACAGGGTAATTTTCATATATATGGGGTAAATATAGCTTACTGTGTAAAGTATCTGCTTAGATCATTTCTTCAGGAAAAGAGATTAATTTTTCACTTAGATTTTGTTTTTATTCCTCGGATAGTTTAGGACTGATTTCCATGAAACCCATTACCCCGAAGTGCTTTTCTCTGAATATTACTGTATTTTTTTCCTCTCTGATTCTTACTGTGATTCAGAGTTAACTATCAAGAGCATTCATGCTTACTTTAAACTCTGGTCCCGTTCCTTTTATCTTACTTTGCAACTTCTATGGCTGTGCTTTCCTTTAGAAAACCATTTTAGCTTGGCCATTCTTACAACAGGACACTTAAACATCCTTATTTCTAGGCCACTTGCCAGCTCGGACATTGGGAACAGAGCAGAGCCCTGGTGCTGAGTGGAGCAGGTGTAACAGAGAAGTAGGGAAATCAAGAGGTAGAGTATAGTGTAATGAAAACAGTCAGGCTTTGGGAATTGGGGCCACTGGCTTACTGTAGGCCTACAACTTTTTCATTACAAAGTCTGCAGTTGGTGCATGCATCATTGCAGTCAGTGCATTGCTCCGTGGCCTGTAAAACAGTGCTTTAACCTCTCCATGTTTTAGTTTATTTTACAGGAGGTGGACATCACACTTCCAGAAAATGCTACTTGGTATGAAAGGTATAAATTTGACATCCCCGTCTTCCACCTGAATGGCCAGTTTCTGATGATGCACCAAGTAAACACCTCAAAGCTTGAGAAGCAGCTTCTGAAACTTGAGCAGCAGGTGCTGGAGACAAACTGATGTCTCATGAGTTCCTCCCTCTCTGTCACAAGGCATGTGCCCGAGGGTGTGACTGGGGTCTTGAATGTCCTGTCACCTTCACAGTGCCCTTATGATGGTATCACATAAGTATGTTGCCATTACTCCTCTGATTGATGCAAGTACCTACATGAGAACAGTCCATGTATGGGCATTTTGTAACCTAGTGCACTGTAGGGAAGGGGAAGCTGTAGGCAGGGAGGGATCTGTTTGGTGGTTATTGTTCCCTTTTGTATGAATGTGGAAACACGTGTTGTGCCCTGGACAGTGCCCTGATGGGAAGGGGGTGCTGCAGTTCTGCTGCTAAGCAGCCCTATTACTTTCAGTGGCGTAAATGCTCTTCCACTAAATAAACTGAAATGTGAATTGTTAATAACTGTGCACAGTCAATAAAGGGGTGTTTTAACGAATACATCTGCACGCAGCTATTTCAGTGGAATTTAATAATACCTGTTTAAAATTAGTGTTCACTTTTGTTGAGTAGAAGAGAATAATTATCCTAGCCAAGGAGGCTTCTCTTCAGAAAGACAAAGGAGATTTAACCCTCCAGAATGTATATAACAGACTCCACTGTTCATGTCATTGTGGAATTGACTTGTAATGTTGAAGACTGCCTTAAGTTCTCATCAATTAAGTTAATTCAATTAATTGTACGATAGTAACTTTGTCAAATTTTAGTATCTTGGGAAAATTTATTTTTCATCATAACTGAACATATATGTATATAAATGTAACTAAAAAGTACCATGTTATATAAAGTATTAAAATATAGTTTTGTACCCTTATTTGTGTTTTGTCAGATTTGTCAAACATTGGAATGAATTCACTATTTTACTCTTAAGTCAGATCACCATGAAGTTCTTCTATACACTGTTACATATCATGAGCTACTAGACCATAGTGAGCAGTGTGATTTAGTCTTCAAGTTATGGGATATTACAGCCCATTAACCTTAGTCACCCTTAGACATTGTCCTTATATTATACCTGAGGAAGAATCTAAAGTTTAGGGAGTTTGGGAGTTAGTCCATAGTCACCCAGCCACTCGGCCACTCGGTCAGGTCTTGCCCAGAACCCTGGCATTTCTATTGTTCTCTGGACTTACAGTAGTTGTTCAATTGTATTGTTTCAGATACAGTATCTCCAACCAGTGTGGGTTCAACACAAAATAAGCTGTCCAAAGTCTAAGGTTAAAAAAATAAAATAAAATAAAAAACCTTACAGTGGCTGGAGAGATGGCTCAATGTTAAGAGCACTTGTTGCTCTTCCAGGACCTAGGTTCATTTCCCAGCACCCACATATTGGCTCACAACCATCCATGACTCCAGTTCCAGGGGATCCAACAGGAACACATGTGGTGCATGTACATGTATGCAGGCAAAACATTCATACACATACAGTAAAGTAGGGAAATCTAACAAAAATTAAAATCAGAAAGTCCTTACAACTGAAGAGCAGTGTTCATAATTTACACATGTTGATACTATATTTATTAAGCCCCTTAGTAGACAGACTTCTAAAATGACACCCGTGTCTTCACCCCTGTATAATTCCCTCCCCCATGAGTGAATAGAAATGTCATTGGTGTAGCTGCATGATATTACATGGCAAAGGGGCCAGGCAGTAGTGACTCATGTCTTTCATCCCAGCACTCGGGAGGCAGAGGCAGGTGGATCTCTGTGAGTTCGAGGCCAGCCTGGTCTACAAAGCAAGTTCCAGGACAGGCACTAAAGCTACACAGAGAAACACTGTCTTGAAAAAGCAAAAATAAAATAAAATATGGCAAAGGGGAAATTATCCTGGGTGTTCCTGCTCTAATTAGGTAAGCCATTGAAAGCTTCAGAGAAGTCAAAGAGGTCATTTCTAGCTATCCTGGAAGCAAGAATATATCTGTCTTGTGAACTGCCTGTTTGGGGCCACATAGCAAGAAACTGGAGGGCAGTAACCAACAGGACAGTGGAGACATTAGTCTTATACCTTCGAGGAAGTAAGTTCTACCAATAATCAGTGAGCTTACAGAGGACCTAGCCCTGAAGGAGAACTATTGCTCTAGATAGCACCTCAACCTGAGCTCAGTGAGTCTCTGGTCAGTGCATCCAAGTACTCCACTCCAGACCCTCAAACAGTAGAGTTGACCATAGAGTGTGGAATTTGGCTCCTCTGAAGCATTACCCTGCTGGAGCATTGCCCAGTGGTGATGCTGCACAGGCAGTGCAGATACTAAAGGTAAAATAGCACTTCATCACAGTTTCCACTACTGTGTCAAATTTTTTTTCAAGCAAACAAAGATTCTATAATGTGGTGCTGTGTGGTGGCGCACGCCTTTACTTCCAGCACTCAGGAGGCAGAGGCGGGCAAATCTCTGTGAGTTCAAGGCCAGCTACTATATAGTGAGTTCCAGGACAGCCAGAGCTATATAGCAATACCCTTTGTTCAAAAAAAATCTACCAAGTGCTTATTTCTAAGATATTCAAAGGTATTGACTAATGCATTAAAAAAAAACCCAATAATGCCAATTCCAGAAACTATTATGTCACTTCCAGGATTGCAGGAGATTAAGGAGAGGATACTGAGAGGGTTTGAAAAAAATGTAATAAGGGTGAGCACTCACTTAGTCCCTACCAAAATCAAAGGCGTGGGGTCACCTGCTCGCGAGAGAGGGTGATCAGAAAGCTGGTGTGTGTCCCGAGGTGAGAACACAGTGGTCCAAGTATGTCTTTGGCCGTCATTTGAGAGACAGTTTAGCAAATATGTTTGCTGTTGTTATGAAGAAAGCTACAAGTTTGTCCAGAGAATTAAGTGTGTGTGTGTGTGTGTGTGTGTGTGTGTGTCTGCCTGCTTGTCAGTCTTCCCTGACCAAATGTGGGCCAAGCAGGAAAAAAGGCACTTAGTGTAAGTTCCCTTCAGTATAAAATTAATTTATAGATATAAATATAGATATATTTAGTACATGTATTGTTTATATATTATAGCATTATAAGCTCACTATAGCTATCCTATGATCTGAGCATTGATCACATAGCCTAATGTTTCTTACTTGCAGATGTCAACAAATTTACTTCTCTTTAGAGAGCAGTGGTTATGTGATGAAGATTCCTGGAAATCTTCAACAATCCTTCTGGTCCTGGTAGCTGGCAAAGAGAAAGGCAAATACCTGGAAATGTGGTATCTAAATAGCAATTAGATTATGCCACTGTTGGCAAGTCTCCGAATGTCACTTGCAGTCATTTTCCTGTGATACTTGTAGCAGCAGGTACTTGTCTAAAATTACCTTCACAGAGATTTGTTCTTAATGTAAAGATTTATACGTAAGCTCAACATCTACCCCCCCAAAGTGATGCAGCTTTCCTTCCCCCACTCCCTCCTTTAAGCTAATACTTTAAGGATTAGAAGAAGCTTTGAGTTTGGATCTTCTGTTGCTGCTCTCAAATAGTCATTCGGTCTCTTCTTTACAGTTGCTTTATTGGGATGTCATAAGGACTTACTGGAGTACATACTGTTTGGACAGTTCTTTTGAGCAAACCTGATTTACTCAGAGAAGGGTTTTGGTTTAATAATGCCACAGCTTCATGGGCATCTACAGCACAATCACAATATGACATGCCATGACAGCTATACAACACACAATACAACAGGCCATGACAAGCCATGGGAAATAGATCCTGTCCTCTCACAGTGTCCTGGGGTCCTTTTCTTTCATTCCCCTGCTCATGTGCTGGGCCACTGCAAAGCTGCAGCCTGCCCATGCCCATATTTCCTTCTGAGATCTCTATTCCACAGTACAACACTCTGAGTGACTTAAGGCCAGCTCTCCTCAGCTTCTCCATTTTGGAATCTCAGGAGAAATTTTACTGATATTTTACAGTCAGCCCCCTAAATTGTAAGGTAATTGAAACTCAGAGTAGTGAAACTATGAGCCACCTTTTGGACAAAGGCCAGTCCTTGGCCCAGATGGCTGTAGTGATCAAGGCCATGAAGCATGCAGATCATGACCATAGTCCTTGTCCATGCATCAGAGAATGGAAGCAGGGCAGGCAATAGTGATCAATAACTGCTACACATCCAAACATTTAAATGTGTCATTTCAGTCAAGAGGATGGTGAGTTCATTTATATCCCTCTTTGTAGAAATGAAGAAGACTCAAACCAGAATGTTAGGCAGAAAAATTATCAAGAATTTAAGAAATGCATGATTGATTGAATTATTGGAAAGGTGATGGTGGTGAAGGTTTGGGAAACACAACTGTGAGGTCTTAGTTAATGACCAGGGTTCTTGCTTTACCGTTGCATAAAACCTGGTACTTATTCCTTGAGACAGAAGGTGTAAGAAGACGAGAAAGTTAGATTTTTGTTGTGTTTTGATAGGTAAGGAAAATGGAACATGGTGAATTTGCCATGCTGTGCTTCATCCTGGTAAAGATTAAAATCCAAAGTGTGGCACACAGGTCTTAGGCTTGAGGTGCAGATATTTAAGAGCCATGGGATATGGTTGGAATTTTATTCACTTGGCATATTAGGAGGAAAGCGAGCACGTACCAAGACCTGGAGTATACCTATCTTTACATAAAAACAGAGGAATTTGCCACTGAAGAGATGAGAGCTGACAGAACGGGGAACAGTAGGAGCTTGTCCATTTCCTGTTAATATGATAGCTGTGATTTGATGGTACCTGCGCTACTCCAAGCACTGAAGATAACACACCAAACCTGATAGCCAGAGATCCTTCTCCCAGGGGCTTGCATCCAAGGGAAAGCCCACATCAATGATAATAGCTGTCTTCTTAGAAGAGGAACTTTCCTGTATACTGAGAGCTTTAACTGTCAGGAGAATTAGGGCAGTGGCTGAAGAGACTTCAGGTTTAAAATAAGGGAATCAGTGCTGCCATAAACTGAACATTCCCCCAGATCCTTGGGTCCCCATCCCCAGACTTGTAAATGTTTCTTATAATGAAAAGGAACTTTGAAACTGTGATGAATCTCAATATGGAGAAATTCTATTATCCGCATTTAATCGCATGTCTATTAAGAGGGAGACAGGAGACTTGACTGCAGAAAAGGAAAGAGGAAATGTGGAAACAGAAGCACGATGTTAGCCTGATACAAGAAAGGGGTCATGAGCTTAGGAATCTTAGTGGCCTCCAGAGGGTAGATAAAGCAAAAGGTCATAGAGCAGTGGTTCCCAACCTTTAGGTCATGACCCCTTTGGGGGTTCAGTGACCTATTCACAGGTCTCCTAAGACTATCAGAAAATGCAGATATTTATATCACGTATAAATATATACATAACAGAAGCAAAATTACAGTTACAAAGTAGCAAGAAAACTAATTATGGTTAGGGTTACCACTTATGAGGAACTGTATTAAAGGGTCGCAGCATTAGGAAGGCTGAGGACCACGGCCACAACATGAGGAACTGTATTAAAGGGTCACAGCGTTAGGAAGACTGAGGGCCACGGCCACAACATGAGGAACTGTATTAAAGGGTCACAGCATTAGGAAGGCTGAGGACCATGGCCACAGAGCCTTCAGTGTGAGCAGCTCTGCTGACACCTCAAGTCCCACTGAAAATTATTTTTTACTTCTAGCGGACAGAAATGGTTTAAATGAAAAATGTTGCCCATGGGCTCATGTATTTGGCGGTGCTGTTATGGAACATTTAGGAGGGCAGCCTTGCTGGAGGAAGTATATGACTGAGGACAAGCGGGGTTTAAAGTCTTGTTCCACTTTCTACTTCCACATTCTCTGCTTCCTATCTGTGTTTGACATGTGATCTCTCAGCCCCTACTCTAGCTGCCTGCTGTTCTGTCTTCCTCAACATTATGGACACTGCCTTTGGGACCATAACCCAAAATAAACTCTTCTCTAAGAGGCTTTTGGTCTAGTGTTGTATCACAGCAGCAGAAAAATAACTAACAAGCAGTATAAGAGAATACATCTGTGTTCTGTTAAACCACCAAAATTGTGCTCAATTGTTACCATGGCAATAGGAAGTAGATGCAGTTGTTGTTGTAAGAACAATTTTGTGGAAAGGAAGAGGTAGACTGGAAGGAATTATAGTAGGATGGGTCAAAGATTCAGAAGGTCTCCATCTCTTAGAAGTTTTCGTGAAAACCCCACTTGAGCCTCTAAGAAAAAGTATTCAGAAAAGATCTGAAAGATTCATTATCTCTGCAGTCCCAGGCAGAACCAGGCCTTGGCAGTCTTCATCTTCAGCCTTTCTTAGGAAAGGTTGGTGCCTAGCAGTGTAGTTCTGGGGTCCCCAAGGTAGCCCTAACTCTGAAAAGTAAACTATGATAACCCTTCTCGGTCCAAAGAGACATCACCCTTGTTCACCATGTTCTTTTATGAAGGCAGAAATACATGTGGACCTTGGGAGGCAGGGCCAGCAGAGACTGACCTGTGGCCAGTCCAGTTTAGGCACTGACACTTTACATTTTACCACCCCTCTGGTTTAAAGAAAATGACTACCAAAGCTAAGTTTCTGAATTGGAAAACCTGAAATGTAAACCTTCAAGAAAAAAGAGAAATATTAGAGTCATACGAAAGATGGAGAATAGTAACACCGAAACACACCACCAGTCAATGGAATAGGAACAAGTCTGGCCAGGGTCCCATAGGAGAGTCAAGAGAGTATAGAAATGTTCCAGTTGAGGTATTTATGATAGAAAGCCTTCTGTCCTTAGGAGCAAAGTAGGCTGATATCCCTAGAGACTCTTGAGTGATTCTGTAACAGCAGGATATGGGAATGATACAAGCTAAAGGCAAGTTGAGTCCGCCAACATAAGCTACTCACATGCACCAACATACTGTAACTTCCCTCCAGAAGGAGCCTGATAGATAGCAGTGCAGGGTTCTACAGAAGATCATCCCAAGTCATCACCACAAGATCAACCCGTACTCTGGCCACTGAGACAAATTTTATAACAATATAAAAATATAAATATAAACAAATTTTATTTTTAAAACTTCCTCAAAAAATGAATAAAGGGGCCAGTGAGGTGGCTTGGGAATAAAAGTACTTGCTGCCAAGCCTAACACCCTTAATTCAGTATCTGGGGTTCACACAGTAGGAGAGAACCAATTCCCACAAGTTGTCTTTTGACTCCATAGGCATGACACATGTGGACACACAGAAATAAATAAATGAAAACAGTAAGTCAAAGTATTCAAATACATAATGGCACTAAGCTAACCATCAGTTGGAAAGCTCCCTTACATAGAACAGCTTCCTTGGCTTGATCAGTAAAGCATTGCTTTGTGTTCTTCGTTATGAATTTAATGCCAAGAGAAGAAAAGAGATACTGACAGAGATGCAGGGCAGGAATGGGGTTAAGAAAGAACTGCCAGAGGAGCTGAGATTCAGGACTTAGCTATAACTCATCCAATATTACTTTGTAAATGTATTCTCAAAATTGAATTTAAAAAAAAGAAATCAAAAGGAAAGGTCATGACTGTTCCTAGGTATGGTGGAGGAGAGAGTTTGTTGTAGATAAAAGGGAGAACATAGGTAGAGGCAGGGACAGGGACATCTGGGAGAGTCCAGGGTGGACATGACCAGACTTAGCTGTCTATGTGAGGAAAAGGGAAGGGAAAGGAAGAGGGGAGATAAAAGGGGAACCAGGTGCAGCAGTCAGGAGGCCAAAGGTCCAAAAGGGAAGGGTAACCAAAAAGTCTGAATTATATAGGGAAGAGCCTCTGGGGGAAGGGCAGATCAGCCCCTGAGTTGGAGAGTTTAGAGTAGGGGCAGGATATGCCAGCCATACCTGTAACAGGTAGAGACTGAGGGATGCTGGGAGAATTAAAAGGCCAGGTCCGTTTTGATATGTTAAACAGGCACCTCACACATTCTTCCTGGGTTTGAAACTTAACAAAAATAAAGCCAGCCTCACTCTGAAGGCTGGAGAAATTAAGACATTCTGAAACTACAGACTGAAGAATTTATTCCCATTGTGACGACTGGCTTGTAGTACCAGTCTTTTGTTCTGCATGACATCTCTTGCCTTGCAGACTAGTAAGATCCCTGAATTTGACAAGAATCCTGCTCTGTGAAGCATTTTCAAGTGAGGGGTTTCTTACAGCCAGGACTAGAGGAAAGGCAGAAAGGCTGAGAGAGAGGAAAGGCGGAAAGACAGAGAGAGCAGTGGGGCTGCGGAGCTCCACCCACAGCACAGCAACCTCACCACTGGAAGATGCGGGCCACCACCAGTCCAGCGGAGTTGGGGACTTTGAATTTGACAGTCTTAGATCTCCTCACCTTATTAATAGATGAAAGTTCAGATATTCTCCCCTTTACCCTATTCATGTATAGTGGTATTGTCTGTTTATACATGGAACATATATTGTATAGTTCTTGATGTGTTTTGTAATGTACACAGTAAGGCCAGATGATGCCTTCAGTGGTAGCAGAAGATACTATTGCCATCTTAACTAAATTGTCCAGTTGAGGGAAGAAGAGTAAAGCTGATGATTTTGAACACTTGAGAAGAAGCATCATTTTGCCACTGGTGCAGAACCTATAATTAAGTGCAATTCCCTGCTTAAGACTCTTTAGTTATGCTGAACATCGGAAAAAAGCTAAATAATGGGGAGGAGAAAAGAAGGGAGTTTTAAACACTCAACACAAGATGTTCATTTAAATAGAGACATTACCTTACCAGGAGGGAGCAGTTAAGGGTCTGGTCGTCCCACTGGCACGCTATTATCAAATCATCATCTTTAAACCAAGGATCTGCAAGCCTTCTAATTCTTCATTATTATTTCGAAATCAAGACTGGGTCCTTCTGTTCACAGAGCACGATCGTTTTTCACTGATATCTTTTAAATGCTCTGACCTTTTTGCTCTCTCAAAAAGTTAAATCTTCAAACCTTGAAACTAAATCATTTTTTTAACTAAACACATAAGATGATCTTTTCCTATCACTGGCATGGCACTAGCAGATAAGAGAACATGCCTTGCCCAGTGAGAAGCCCACTGTGATTTTCATCAGGACTAGGACTATAATTGTAGACCTCAGTTAAGACGTGATCAGCATAGGTTGGAACAGACTTTCTTTGATTCTGTTTGGGAAGTGTCCTCTGAAACCCCAGAGTGACAAAGGGGATGCTTTTTTGGTGGCCAAGTCAGGTGTCCCACAGGAAAGAGAGATCCTCCAGATGAGAGACATCGAAACAGGAGACAGGATGATTGCATAGGTATCGGTTACTCTCTCCATCCATGTCCAAATACCTGGAGAAAGCAAGTCAATGAGGAAAGAGTTAATTTATGGTGAGGAAGACATGGCGGAGGGGCTCCACCCACATAGACACTATTTCAGTAGCTCAGGAAGAAGAGGACTAGTGAGGCTAGGCTCTACCACAAAAGACCTAGCTCAGCCCCATCTGCCCTAAAGTTTCCACAACCTCCCAAAATAGCACCAACATCTGGGGACTGAGTGTTCAAACACACACACACCTATGGGGGACATTTCACACTCAAGCCATGTCACAGGGTCTTGGCCTTTTCTGATTTCTAGAGACTTCCTCCACACTTTATACTGAAAATGAATTTGCATCAAAAAAGGTGCTCTTGCCCTGTGTGGTGATGCACACCTTTAATCCCAGCACTCAGGAGGCAGAGGCAGGTAGATCACTGAGACCAGCCAGGGCTACATAGTAAAATCCTGTCTCAAGTAAGTAAGTAACTAACTGGGGAAGGAGAGGCAAATCTAAAGATGAGTGTGATGGTCAGCTTTCTGTTACTGTAATAACACATCTGAATAATGCACTTAAAAGAAGAAAGGTTAATTTGGGCTCACAATTTTGGAGGTTTAAATTAGTGGGCTCTGCTGTATTTGGGCCCACGGCAAGGTACTACTATGCAATAGTAGGGTGGGCATGGCAAAGTTCTCACCTCATAGTGGCCAGAAAGCAAACACACAGGAGTCCAAGTTCACAATGTCCTCCCCAAGAGCACACCCTCACCAACTTAACTCCCTGCCACTAGGCCCCTCCTACCCTTTAAAAAGTCCCATCAGTTCCCAATATACTATGAGCTAGGAAGCAAACCTTTGACATGGTTAAAGAACTATTCAGAGTCAGTGGAAAACAAAGCTTGAGGTTCTCTAATGATGACTCTACCTGGGACTAGGAGGAGACAGAATCTGAGGGGTTGAAAGAGCTGAGAAATTAAGGAAGATGGGTCAAACCACTGGCCAGTGTAACAGCTGGAAAAAGAATGTGCCCTGGGTACTAAGGACATTTATGCAAAAATCATACAAAAGTGGCCTCTTGCCAAAACTAGTTACATAACAAATTGCAAGACAGTCAAGTTAATTGCTTACTCATGGTTGCCCACATAGCCAGTGGCAGCCATTTTAACTAACTCATACCAGATATCTATACCAGTGCCATGTTATTTAAACCTTTATCTGACCCTTTTGGTCTTTCTCCCCTTTGTTTCTATAGCAATCTTTGGTCAGAATAATCCCATTGCTTACCTGAGACTCCCTGGCATGAGCCTGTCAGGGTTTGACAAAAATACCCCTCACCAGGGTAGGGGCATGGGGATTTAGAAATATTAGTAAAGAATGCGAAGACATGAAAATAATAAGACAGAAAAACATAGAATAGTATTGGGAGGGAGTTCTAGTGAATACTGAAATTGCCCACGTTTAATTTTCAATTGCTTAAAGTACCCCTGACCCCAAAAGGTAGAAGACAAAAAACTGCATTAACAGGATACAAGGAAATCAACAGACCAGTTGAAGGTCGCAGGCTACATCCACAATTAAATATCCTGTTGCTAGAACAAAACAAGTCATGCTCACACCCTAGATCAAAACATTCTGTAGGCAAACCACTCCCTGGGTGAAATCCAATGGTATCTCCTTAAAGGAACTGGAACCACAGTTGGATCCTTAGACTATTGTTTGAGATAGAAACATATCTACTTCCCTATTCCTGAAATACAAGGTCTGGCTATTAGCCATACCAGGAGAGAGCATAACTCTCTGCTCTAAATCTAGGTGAGACCTTTGTTTGAAGTAGAAACACAATAACCTTGAAGGA
>LOJH01047573.1:0-13189 GCA_001685095.1 Ellobius talpinus
GGAGGCAGAATGTTGTATACATAATAAATAAATAAATCTTTAAAAAAAAGTTAGTTGACCCTTCTGGACTGACTTTGTCTTTTCTTTCCCAGCAGTAGGGTCAGGGTCCCAGGCCAAGGTGGGAGACCCCATGCAGGCTGATGGGCCTCGGGGGTGTCGCTTTGCTGGGCAGTGGTTCCCAGAGAATCAGAGCTGGCACCCATCAGTACCCCCCTTTGGGGAGATGAGCTGTATTACCTGCAGATGTGGGGTAAGTGGGGGACTTGCAGGAGGTGGGCAGTATATACTTGGCCTGAAGCAGGGAAACCTTCTCAGGGAGATTCCTGGAGATGGCTTTTCATGAAGAGGCTGAAGACTATAGTGTCCTCTGGGGAACCTCAGTATCTCTCCATCCTGCACCAGGCAGGGGTACCCCATTGTGAGCGGGACGATTGTTCCTTGCCTCTGTCCTGCGGCTCAGGGAAGGAGAGTCGATGCTGTTCCCACTGCACAGCCCAAAGGTGTAAGTGAAGGAAGCTGGGCAGCTGCTGTGGGCTGGCCGTATGATACCTGGGAGGGAAGGGTGCCCCTGCGGAGGGGGGAACTGCGGTCTGCTTTTAGTGTCATCCCAGTCCACCCCTCCAGGCTTGCCACTTATTGCCATTTTCTTACAAGTGAGATTTCTGAAGGTCAGGGCAATTAAGCACTATACATCACTTATGCAGGCGATGTGTGCTGACTTGCTCAAACAATTTGGGCTTCTCTGGGACTGGAGCAGAAATGTTCTGACGGGTCCCCATGCCTTCCTCCAGACCACCCTGCTCTTCCTCTCCTTCAATATTCACTCCCTTCTGTTTTCAGCAGCTTCTGAGACTAGAACCCTTCCAGAGATGGACAAAGAAGCTGAAAGCTCCTAGGGAGTGTGTCCAGAAGGCCACATGACCAAGAGGATGGGCCTGATCTGGGAGAAGGTGCGGTGCTGAGGACCTTGACTCTCCTGTAGGAAGCCCAGTGCCTTTAGCGCCTCTGTTCTGCTTCTTCTCCTCCCCTACTACCTCTGGGAACCGCAACTCTACAAGGGGAAAGACGGCTGGGTCAGACCAAGGCCATATTATGCTAGCTCCTGCCCCATTACTCTTTTGGCCTCTGCCCCAGAAGCCTAACTCTTTTCTTCTGTACATAATGCCACTGGCTTATTGGGATTTTTAATTTATCCTCACTCAGCGCCAAGGGTTCCCTCACACCATTCCTGCTGCCCCTGAGCTGAGCAGAGTCATTATTAGAGATTTTTGTATTTATTAAAACATTTTTTCAGTCTTTGGGTTTGAGGTAGGCTCTTTGTGGCCAGGGCCCTGAGTGGGCCCCAGTGGAAAAAGACCTGAAAGTAGGAGGTAAGAGGGGATCCCTGGGGCCCAGACTCTTTCTGACCCTGGGAGCTGGAAGGGGCTTAGGGAGCAAGGATGGCTAGCAGTTGGATGGCATGGCTAAGTTCCAGAAAGAGGATTGGGGCTGCCATCAAAGAGTTGGAGTACCAAGAACCCAGGGGACCTCAAGTTGAGTTACTCATAGCTGGCATCTTTGTTGATGCCTTGTCTGAAGCTGCTCCAGAAAGAAACAGAAGTACCACCCAGCCTCTATGCTTTGTCTAAAGCGAGGTACACATTCTCCTTCCTGAAAATAGTTGTCTGCTGACCAGTTCAAGGGCAAGCCCACAACAGAGTGGACTGAGATCAGCCCTGATCTAGCTAAAACCAAGCTTATCTCGAGATAAAGTGCTGTGTTGGCGGAACAATGCGAGACCCCTTCCTTCCTTTACCTTTTCCCATGTCCTGTCATCCAGGCCACCAGGAATGGGACACTCCATCAGGCCCCTAGAGAAACAAGGGTAAGATGCTAGGGATCAGACACATGCGTGTATAAACAATGCAGGGTCAACCTGGTAGGGTGCAGGGAGGGAGAAGTCACAGCTGCTACTGTTAGGCCTGCTGAAAGTGCAGCTAACAGTCACAGTTTTAGCCCTCCAAAGCAACAAGTTCTAGTCTTGCAGCTATTTCCCTGAGATAATTCTCTTCAATGTACCCCACTTCCTTTGTGTAAGCCAGGCATCTCCCTCAGAGGAGGCAAACGTAGCACATCCACTGTCCAGCCCGATGCCTGGCAAGTATTTGTTAGAAAAAGCACTCTAGTTGCAGTGGGCTTTCTGGAGCTTGGCTGGAATGAGGCAGGAAAGCATGCAAGAGAAGGATAGGCTTCTGATGCATTTGGCAGGATGTCTGTGGAGGGGCTAGGTTGAGGATGAAGGGTTGATAATGATGGGGTGGCTGGCCTGGGCCAGATCCTTGCTGTTGCAGTAGGAGGATCATGAGGGCTAGACAGAGATGAGACGGCAGAAGGACTTGGCACAAGGTGTGGCATGATGGGAGATATGGTTGTGCACACCATGCTGTCCTTACCAGTGAGGGAGCTGGGAGTTAGGTGAGAATGACCCGTAGGGCAGCTTGGTGGCTGCAGGAGGCAGGGTCCATGCTACCATCTTTAGTTTTCAAGACCCAGAGTGCTTCAGAACAGGCCCCAGGATGCCAGCTGAGCAAATGTGTGAACAGAATGGATGCAGGTAGGGCCGTTCTCTCTATACAGAAGCCTCTGGAATAACGTTCCCATCCTGGACTGCATTTCCGCCAAAGCCAGGCAGATCTAGGTTCTTTCCTAAGCCCTCGGGAAGTGGGTTAGGGACCTAAGAAGCCCAGCCCTGTGTGTGGGTCTCTTCAAAGTCTTGGCATCCAGAGACCTCAAGAGGGCACTCCATGGACTCCCTTGTAAGCAGTGCGATGTCAGGGTCCTTTCTTTTTCTAAGGAAACCAAGCTAAAAGCAACAACAACAAAACAACCAAAAAATAAAACAAAGCAAAACCCCCCCCCCNAAAACCCAAAAGAACAAGAAGCATAAAACAACAAAAACCATGGGGATGTGATTTTCTTGGGCTGTGTCTCATTATCTCTAAACACTCACTAGTACAACATGTGGCCTTGAAGCGCGGGGCCAGGCAGACCTGCCACACTCTCGGGGTACACAGGCTGCTAGGACAGATGAATTGGCTTTGAACTACTCATGTGCAGTTCTACTTTGCCATGTTCCATTTGAACTACTAGTGACATTCTTTATGTAGTTTTTATATGCAGAATCCAGATTTTGGCATATCAGGCCACAAACAGCCACCAATTCTGGGACTTCATTATGGTGGGGCTGTGGCCAAGTCACTAGAGCAATGTCTGTGAGTCATTTATGGCAATGACTTAAGAAGGGTTGTTTTCAAACCATAGCTATGGGTGTCTGAAAGTGTCCGTCAACATGGGAGGGCTTATGGGGGTCCAGAGGTCCCTTGGAATGGGGAGTCCAGGTCATCTTCTCTACTTTGAAGACAGATACACAGCCACCGGCAAAGTCTGCACTCCAAAGATAGGTTGGTTTGTTTTCAACATGTTTCAGAATAACTGTTCAATGGTGTCTTGCTCTTTAGTCTTTTATAAAAACAGTGGGAAGTAGAAAAAAGTGAAGGCAAGCCAGTCATGAGTTACAGGTCCCTAATCCCAGCACTGGGCGTTGAGGCAGGAGAATGGGGCACTTGAGGCTGTTCTTGGGTACGTAGGGGGTTCAGGGCAGTCTGGGCTAATGTTGACTTTGTCTAAGTAAAGAAGAATAGTAAGAACACAGAAACACCGCTCGTGACACAAGGACAGAGACAGGAAGGGGAAGTCTCATAGTTGCTGAGCGGATGTGTTTCTCTGGGTGTCTGAAGACACACCTTCAGCCCTATGGCTTTTTGGCCACCAGAAACCATGTGTGCAGGGCCGCATGTGGAATACACAGACTGTCTGGGCTGCTGGCCACAGTGTCACAGGTGGCGAAAGGGGAGGGTCTATTAGGAACTACGGCATGACCAGAGTGCTCTGGATTGAGTCCCCCACCAGGTGTTTGCCTGATGTTTTCATGCACAAAGCAGGCACCAGGGCTGTTTTTGCTCCTCATAAAAATAACTCACTATGCATATCTCCATGAACACAAAGGTGGCTCTCCCAGGCCGAAGCTCATCCATTGCCCTCTGGATGTGCTGGCTCCTAGGATTTCCCTCAACGTAAGTGGCTTCACTATACAATTTGTAGGAACTTCGTTTACACTCTTCCCCCTGAAAAAAATCATTGTGAGCTGGGCAGTGGTGGCTCACGCCTTTAATCCCAGCACTTGGAAGGCAGAAGCAGACAGATCTCTGAGTTCGAGACCAGCTTGGCCGATAGAGTGAGTTCCAGGACAGCCAAGGCTACACAGAGAAACCCTGTCTCGAAAAACAAAACAAAAATTTTTGTGGATAATTATAATATAGCAATTATAAAATATATAAAATAATTATAAACACAAATATGTAAGGAAGAAAAATTCACCTGTTACTCCAAACCACAATAACAGCTCTTCAGAAGAGAAAAAAGAAGCCATGGGTTTTGGGGCTAACGAGATGGCTCAGCAGGTAAAGGCACTTGTCATGCAAGCCTGACTTCCATCTCCAGGACCCACACAGTGGAAGAGAACTCACTCCATAAAGTTGTCCTCTGGCTTCTCCTCATGGCACACGTATGCTCCCCGACACACACATATGCACACACACACACTCAAGCGCATGCATGCAGTATACTACTCCTACTGAAGTTTAAACTTTTAAAAAATTGGTGCTTAGTTAAAACGTTTAGTTGTCCGACCTCACTCCTCTCAGTCCTTGTCCTTCTTAGGACTCACTTGTGAGGCGGCTGTCAAATCGCATTTTGAGAAATACGACCATTTGCCTTGCAACACCTCATGAGGCACAAAACCCAAAAGCTGGAAAAAAAAAGCACTCAACAGTCTACCAAATTGGCTTTCAGGTTTGCACCTTTTAGTAAACTGACTGGAGTCCACCAGTGGAGGTTCAGCCCTTCACCTGACAAGCAGAAGTGATTGAAGGAACCGTGGGCCTCTGTTCTTCAAGGGGAGAGGCTGGAGCAGGCTGCTGTGAGACATCCAGTTTCTTCTGGTCTACTTGCCTTGGTCAGCCAGACTCATTGACTGAGCGTCAGCCGCACTCACTGTGAGACCCTGGGGTTTCTCTTCCTCCCTTGAAGGCCCCATGCCTTGTGGAGGTCCCTGCTTTGCCCAGTGGCAGAGACTCCAGCACTCACGTGTGCAGAGGAATAAGCAGAACACACATGAAGGCAGCAGGTGCCAAAGCACAGGGAACTGTCTGACGATCCTGGCATGGCGCCCTCAAGGCGGGGGAAGAAGGGCTCCTGTGTGGGGACTGGGAAGCAGCCCTGCCAAGTACATGCTCTCCCGTTCCAACAGCTGGTAGGCCTCATGAGTCTAGCATGGCCGAGGGAAAATGCATGAATCAGGAGCAGGTGGCTGTGGCTGTGATTTTCCACACACGCGGCAAGAACACTCTGGAAATGGCATTTGCAGCTGGCTGTTGCTGGTGGTGCCGACCCCAAACATGGGCACCTGGGTCCCCAGGAAGTTCCAACCCTGAAAGAAGGGGAGGGAATCCAGGGCACTCTGTCCTATGTGAATATAGGAAGTCAAGAACTTACCCTTTAAAATTCAAACCTCCCATCAGGCATGGCGGCACACATCTTTAATCCAGCACCCTGTAGGCAGAGGAGAACCTTTGTGAGTTCAAGACCAACTTGGTCTACCTAGCAAGTTATATAGTGAGGCCCTGTCTCACAAAAACAAACAAACAAGTTTTCTTTCATGTTTTCTGCCTTCTACTCTGTCTGTAAAAGAGATGTTATACTCCTTATTCTGAAGGGGGAGTTGGGCCAGGGGCCAGGAAGTCGCAGAGAAAGGAGGTCGGGCAGAAGAGCTGAAAGGATTTACTATATCTCAAGTTATCATATATCACTTCTAAAGACCTAGGAATTACACACAAAATGTGCAAACTGATACTCAGGGCACGATTTCTTCCCACTACTCTGGGCCCACTCTAGGGAGACACAGTAGTTGAGGCCAGTGCAGAGGACACTGTTTACCTGAGAATGGGAAGGTGCGAGTCCACGCTGTTTGCATTATGATGCTTCACAGACTTCACTGTGTGTCTGGAAGGCTGTTGAATAGCAAGTGCTGATTTAGAAGGCCTGGGATTCTGCACTGTGAACAAGCTCCTGGGAGTCGGGGTCTGCTTATCATGAGCAGACAGACCTCGCTTTACACTGTCAGCAAGAGCTGCCACACCACCAGGTTCTCATGGAGCTCCCCTGTCTACAAATAAATGAGTCTATTTATCTATTTATTTTTAAAATACCTTATTTATGTGTATGTATGTGTATGTATCTTCATGTGTATATGTACATATGTGTGCAGGTGCTCATGGAGGCCAGAAAAGAATGTCAGATCCTGAAAGAGTTACTTACCCATTGCTATGATAAAACACCATGACCAAGGCAACTTATAAAAGACTGTGTTTAATTGAGCTACAGTTTCAGAGGGTTAGGCTCCACGTTGGTGGAGTGAAGACAGGGTAACAAGAACAGCTGAGAGCTCACATGGCTGAAATTGCAAAGCCTGTCCCCAGTGACACACCTCCTAATCCTTCCTATACAGTCCCACCAACTGGGGACCATGTATTCACAAATATGAGTTTGTAGGGGCCATTCTCACTTACGTTACCACCGATCCCCTGGGGATGGAGTTACAGGCAGTTGTGACCTCCAAGCCTGGGTGCTGGAAATTGAACCCAGGTCCTCTGCAAGAGTAGGAGGTGCTCTAATTGCTGAGCCACCTCTCTAGCCCTACAACTAATATTCACTGAGCATCTTCTGTGACCATGCAGTTTCTTAGGTGCTGGAGAGTAAAAAGTGAATTAAATTGAAGAAACAAAAAGCAGCAACGACATCTATCCTGCCCATGTGGAATATCTGGGATGGTATTTTTCTGTATCCCAGGCTGGTCTTGAACTTGTCATTATTTTTCTGTCTTAGCTTCCTTCCTTCCTCCCTCCCTCCCTTCCTCCCCTGCCTCTTTTCCTTCCTTTCTACTTTAAGAAAGTGTCTCTCTATTTAGTTCTAACTCTGTCTTAGCTCTCTTTCTTTTACTTTTATTGATTCTTTGTGGATTTCACATCATGCATTCCAATCCCCTCGAATCCACCCTCCACCCTTGCAATCTCTCCCAAACCAAACAAAATCAAATTTAAAAGAAAAACCAGAAACCAAACAAAAGAGACAAACCAAACCAAAGCTAGACCAAACTAACCAATCAATCAACCAACCAAACAAACAAACAAAAAACAAAAGAGAGGAGAATCTTGTCATGGAAGCGGTAGTGCGGCCGTTGAGACACAGTTTGGCCTTTAGTCCGCTCATCTTCACTTGCACGTGGTCATTGCCATGAGCCATTGGTCTGGCTTAGGCCTCTGGTTTCCGCTACATCACTGATGATGGGCTCTCACTGGGGCTCCTCTTGGATATCCTGTTGTTGTCCCACTGTTTTGGATCTGTAGATTCGTGTCCTTCACATGCTACAACAGTTCATAGATTCGGTGGATGTTGGTTGGGCCACCCCACAGCCCTGGTTCTGGGCCTGGGTGGTAGCTAGGTGGGTCGGCTGGCCAATTTTCCCTCATTGTCACTACCTGGATGAGCTCTCCAGCACTGCCTTGACTTGCTCACCCAACTCAGCTTATAGCAAGGAACCTCAGATCGTGGACCCCTCACTCATTGCCAGGGCCAGCTCTACTGTTTTGCCAAGGCAAGGTGCAGGGACCTCTCTCCGGATTGCTGTAAGGGGCATGCAAGCGGGGAGGTCAACTCTGCTTTCACAAGCTCAGGGCTGGTGCACCTGCGACTCCAGCAACAGGGTCAGCTCTGGTGTGCTGCCCAGATGGGAAGCAGAGGCTGCTTTCTCATGCCCTGCAGCTGGGGAGGGTCAGGGTTAGCGCTCCCACTCTTGTGACCCCAGGGCCAGCCCTCTCACCTGCCGCAGGTGGCAATGGGGGAGGGAGAGAAGACATCTTTCCCTTACCCCTGCCATCACATGACGGGGGTGGTGTTCAGCTCTCCTCACCTGCCTCCCGACTGCAGGGCCAGCTCTAGTGTGCTTCCCAGGTGAGATGCGCACCTATGGTGAAGGGTAGGGCCATCTTTCCCGTGTGTAGGGGTGAGCTCTCCCCTGAGGGGCAGGGCTAGCTTGTTTTATTGCAGTATCCAGCAAGGGGGAGGTCAGGTCAATCCAGGGCCAGTGAAGGCCAGCTCAGCTCAGTACAACATAGTTCCAATGACCTCTGTGTTAACACAGGCCCTAGACATCACCGCAGACCCCAGCTACAGCAGGATCATGGACCAAGACATGGTCTCCACTAGCAGCTGGGGCCAGGTTATCACCATGACCCCAGGTGGCCATGGAGGCCATCGAGATTAGTATGGCCCCCGTGGCCGTTTGGCCCTTGGACACCAATGTGACCCCAGGTGGCGTCCCAGATCACAGGCCACCAGTGACAGGACCGACATTCATCAACACAGGCCCCTCCCGTGACTGTTCCAGGATCCTGGATCAAGACCAGGACCTTGGCCATAGCCTAGACATCTCCCTGGACTCGGGTGGCCCGCTGGCCATTCATGTCAGGCCGTTTCTCACCACCTTCTCCAGATCTGCCTCTCTCCCCAGCCCACACACCACCTTCCTGCTCTGTGCTCTCTCACACAGTGATAGCCAACCGCTCAGCACCGGGGCTTTTGGTAGGGTCGTAGGTGGCACTTGGCTGAGTACTGCCCACCTGAGCCGTAAGGGATGGTGTGGAGCTTTCCCCTCTCCGATGTCTGGGCCTAGAGACTTTAGTCAGTACTTAGTCCAATGGTGCCTGATTCCTAATGCCAGAGGTTCCTGGTTGATTGTGTCCCCCACAGACCTGAAAGTGTGTGTGTGGGGGGGACTGTCTTAGCTTTTTAAGTGTTGGGATTACAGGCAAGTGATACCATGTCCAGCCTTCATATACAATTTATAAATTAGTGAGAAATGACGGTCAATAAATATGTTAGCTTTCCATTTGCATTTTTTCAATCTTTAATGTTTTGCTTTTTTTTGAGACATGGTTTCTCTGTGTCATCCTTGACTGTCCTGGACCTCGCTCTGTAGACCAGGCTGGCCTCAAACTCAGAGGTCCACCTGCCTCTGCCTCCTGAGTGCTGGGATTAAAGGTGTGCACCACCACTGCCCAGCAGTTTTCCATTTTTATAACAAAATAGGTGAGATAATTGATTTAAAACAAGGATCCGTTTATTTTGGCTATGGTTTCAGCCCATGATCACTTGGTCTTGTTGCCTTGTGCCTCATGATGGCAGTGCCTCAAGGTGGTAGTGTATGGGAGAGGAGGCTGGCTCATTTGGAGCAGCCAGAAAGCAAAGACAGGGACACACAGAGAGTGGGGTCCCAATATCTCCTATAAGGGCACAACCCTGGTGACTTCTTCCTGGGCACTGCCTCCTTAAGGCTTCAGTACCTTCCAATAGTGGCTTTAAAATATAAGGGAGACATTTCTGACTTGAACTATAGCAATGACTATAATAAAATGTGGCAAATGAAGTATACTAATAATACAGCGGGCCATGTATAGAGGAAATGGCGCTGTTGGATAGGATAGATGGGGAGCTGGCAGCTGCAGGGCAGGGTGGGCTGCTGGGTATGCCAGTAAAAAGGAGAGCCTGGCCCAGTGTGGGGGCACATGCTTTAATTCCAGCAGCCAGGAAGCTGAGGCAGGAGGATGACGAATTCAAAGCCAGAGAGTATGGTGGTCAGTGCCTTTAATTCCAGCACTATGGAGGCAGGTGAGTACTTGTGAACTTGAGACCAGGCTGGTCTACATAGCAAGTTCCAGGCCAGCCAAGGCTATGTAGTGAGACTCTGTCTCAAAGCAACCCTCCCCCACCCCCAAAATATCCAGAAATAAAGGAAAATCTCCCATGAGATCTCTATGATGAAAAGATTAGGGGGCTGGAGAGATGGCTCAGTGGTTAAGGGCACTGCCTGCTCTTCCAATCTTCCAAAGGTCCTGAGTTCAATTCCCAGCAACCACATGGTGGGTCACAACCACCTGTAATGGGGTCTGGTGCTCTCTTCTGCAGGCCAGGCAGACCACTGTACCACTGTATACTTAATAAATAAATCTTTTAACAAAAAAGAGAAAAGATTATAATACAAGTACACACTAGAGGCCAAAATGTCACAGGAAGCCTGAAGAGGACAAAGGGGTCTCCAGCCTGGCAGACAACGAAGAGGTCTCCAGCCTGGCAGACAACGCAGGGGTCTCCAGCCTGGCAGACAACGCAGGCTGCAGTTTGACATTTTCGATGAGTGCTACAGATACCTGAGCACCTGGAAAATGAGCAAAGAGGTCACCATGGAAGAAAGTGAAGAAAGGAATGATGGGGCAGAAGGCACCTGGTTAACACATCCTGAAAGGACACACGCCAGATGTTGAAGGACAAAAGATGCCTTATTTCTTGCCCGGTGTCTGTAGCAGCTGGAATAGTTTGCCTTCCCAGGGAAGTGGGGAGCCTACCTGAGTGAGGCCTGATATCCCCCCACTTTCTGGTCACTCCCATTCCCCTGGAGGTTCCTGGAAATCTCAGTGAGATTTACTTTAAGAACCACCCCTCCTCTCTTTGGTGAAAACATAACTGCACCTGCTGGCTGGTTCCTGGAATTCGTTAGTCACTCTTCCTTCTGAACCTGGAAGATGGGTGTTTCAAAACTGCTGCGGGTTGTGGTCTTAGGCCGCTCACTACAGTAGAATCTGCTAGTGGACTACGGCCAGCCTGCGTGACGGTTTGAAGATGGGGAGTGTGGCGAAAGGGCAGTGAGGTAGGGAATGGGGACCTGGCCTCCAGGCTTCTAGGCAGGGCCGTCCCCAAGGATAGACTATTTACCTTCCACAGTTCCAAAGGAGGAATGCGTGTCCTGCACATCTGTGCACTTGCCTGGCTTAGCAGGCGCTCTGCCATCTAGACATCTGATTCACATCAACTGTGTTTTTTGTGAGTTTTTGACTTTTTTTTTAAAGAGTGAGGCTGACATCATTGCAAAGGAGCTTTTTTTTNTTAAAGGATCCAACCAAGGTGCTGCCTGAACTGAGGAGCTTCGGAAGTTGCTGCTTGACTGCCCTCACCTGCCGGGCGGGGAGGGGGGAAGCAATAGGATACTTCTATCTGGGCACACATTTGATGATCTACCATTAGAAAAGAGATTCTGAAATGCCAGGTTGCATAGGATGAAGACAAATGAAACTTAGTTATTTAATAAAATTAAGACTGTGATGCAGAGTGATTTAATCCTTATTTGCCTTTAATTTTCATCCGAACAGTCTCTTTTCCTCTGAATATTAATGTACTATAGTTTACTTCAAAACTTTCAGTGGCATTTTTGGTGAACTGTGTTTCCATTTTGTTCTGTAGACAGGCAAGGTCTTGTACACAGTCAGTCTGGTCTCAGCTTTGTGAGCCTCCTGCATCAGCCTCCTGAGTGTTGGGGTTACAGAGGTGTGCCACCACTCCTGACTGACAGACCACGTTTCTTAATTAAAGTAGAAAATTTGATTAGAAATTCAAATAAACAATAAACCTGAGCCAAACCAAAAAATTCTTTGTTGAGAATATAAGGTCTGTATTAGGGTTGACTAAAGGAACAGAATTGATGGGATGAATCTATGCCGATTAAACCACACCCAGGAGCCAGGTACCATCTTTGTGAGAGAGACTTGCCCTTGGCGGACAGGAAATGAGTGACTTCAGCTAGTCTAACAGGGAACAGAGTTTGGACACCCTGAGAGGCTCACTGAGGACAGTGAAGAGCCTTCAGGGAACAGCGAGCACCCAAGGTTCTGAGAGGTGGCTGAGGTCAGAGCAAGTGTGATATCCCTTCCACTGCTGGGTGGTAGGAGAAGCTGAGGTCAGATTATAGCCGCTGGGAGCCACATGTTCTCCTTCTCTATAGCTGTGGTTACCTTAATGGTTTACAAACACATGCATTAGTTTTGGTTGCCAAGGGAACTTGGCTGCAAGTTGACTAATATTTTGTGAGAAAGGAGGCGTTTGGGGGTGGAGGAGCTCCTTAAAGGCAAGACCATCCTACTTTGCTAACAATTTTTTTCTAGAATTTATACATCTTCTCATCTAATCACTTGTGAAAATGTCCCAGACATATGCAAATCTTGAACTGGTAGCAGGTTTTTTTTTCCCCATCTATCGAAACAGTGTTTCTCTAAGTAGCCTTGGCTGTCCTGAAACTCACTCTGTAGACCAGGCTGGCCTTGAACTCATGGAGATCTGCCTGCCTCTGCCTCCCACAAGCTGGGATTAAAGGTGTGCACCACCACTGCCCCACAAAACTGGCAGCAGTTTAAGTGGGTGCTTGTTGGGTAGCTAGACTTGAACAATCTTCCTGCTTCTGCCTCCAAAATGCTGAAGATTATGGACATGAGCCACCATATCTGGCTTCATTACCTTTTTAAAGGTCCAATAATATCCTATTATATGTACATCCCTATTTTATTTAAGGACTTTTTCTCTTGATGGATATTTGGTGGGTTTTTAAAAATTTGACTCTTATATGTAAAGTCACTATAAACATTGATATTCAAGTATGTTTGAGTTTTCTGCTTTCAATTCTTCGGATATACTTCTGCAAGATAATTGCAGATAATAGACCACTCCATGCTGAGCATTAAAATTGACAATCAGCTTTACTGTTAAAACACATCTTTTGTATTATATTTCTTTTTGAAAAAAGATTTGTTTTGTTATTTAATTTTTTTGGTGTATATGTGTGGGCCTGATTGTATGTGCTATGAGTGCAGTGCCTAGGGAGGCCAGAAGAGGGAGCCAGAGCCCCTGGATATGGAGTTTCAGATGGCTGTGAGTCACCTGATGTGGACACTGGGAACCAAACCTGTGACCTCTGAAAGAGCAGCAGGTACTCTTAACCACTGAGCCATCTCTACAGCAACTTGTTAGTATATTTCTTAGATTTTATTCTTATACTGCCATCCCTCTTTATTTCATGCCATTTGTATTTTTGAGAGCCTGGATGGCTTCTGAATATGATCTACAGGTTTTTTTTGTTGTTGCCAACTCATACTGAATTTTCTTTTTTTAATATTTATTTATTATGTATACAATATTCTGTGTGTATGCCTGC
>LOJH01047574.1:0-13189 GCA_001685095.1 Ellobius talpinus
CTAGCTCCCACACCTTCAACCACTGTCCCCAGCCTAATCCACTGGGACAGGGTGTCAGAGTGCCACAAACCACCCGTGCTCCTGAATACTCAAAGTAGCCAGCTTCTATCTGTAGAGGTGGCCCTGGCCTATCTTCCTAACCTCTAGGGAGACCAAGGCAGGAGGATCACGCTTCCAAGGCCTGGCTAGGCAACTGAGTGAGGCCCTGTCTCAAAACAAAAACTTCAAAGATATTTGAGAACAGAGCTCACAGATAGAAAGAACACTTTATCTAGCATGTGTGAGGACCAAGACTCCATCCCTAGGCCTGCAAAGCAAACAAGCCAGGCTCACTCACCTTGCCTGGCACCTGGGTACATCTCCCTCAGCCTCCATGTACCCTGGGGCTTCTGTGTGTGTGGTTCCATGGGGGCACAGCAAGCTCCCTTCAGTGGCCTCTGTGTGTAACCCGCAATGTCCTGACCTGCTGTCCTTGCCAATTCTGAACAGTAACATTTATGTTTGGGGTAGGGATCGCTGCCCGGGCTGCCAAGGGTTCAAGCTAATGAAGCCCTGGGCTCAAAGTCCAGCCAGGCATAAACCAGGCTCAGTGGTGCACACCGGTAGCCCCAACACCAGAGAGAGGAGGCAGGAGGATTGGAAGTTGAAGGTCATCCTTGGCTACATGATAAGTTCAAGACAAGCCTGGTCTACTGCAATCCTGTCTCAAAATAAAGATCAAAACCTAACAAAAAACAGCCTCCACCTGGGAAAGTGTGTGGCCCTTTGGGCCTGGACAGTGCATAGACTTGGCACCCTGGCACTGGAGAGCTCCCTGAGCTTGGCTTTTGACAAACACGTCCCTCTTGCCTCAGCCCACTCCACTCTCAAGCCTCTCTCTTGTCCATCCGTCATTCAGAGCAACCCTGACTCCTTTCTCTATCCAAAGTCCTCCCATGATTCCTCTCTCACTCGAAGCCCGTCCTGACCCTGGGAGTCCCCACAGGATCTGTCCCAGTTTTTGATCCCAGTTCCTCGTCACTTCTCCCTGAGGAACACCTTTCCCCACAGGACCTGTGGACCCCCTTGTGGGGGGATGCTCTTCCCCGAGATGTGCCTGTGGTTCACTCCGCCTCCTGGTCCTTGCTCAGCTACCACTTCTTCCTTTGTCTCCCGGTCCAACACATCCCCAGCCCTTCCAGTTCCCCTCCCTGCTTTATCTTGTCTGTGTAATACACCAGGTACTCGACTGTTAATCTCATTTAATGTCTGTTCTCCCTCACTCCCACGGAAACAGCCACAGAGAGAGGAGGGGGGCTCTGTCTTGTTGCCTGCTGGCTGTTCACAGCCCCCCAAGGTCGGGCTACTGGGGTAAAAGCATGTCCACTGACTGAAGCTCAGCTCTGCTCCACAACCCCGTGTTACAGTTAAAGATGCGTCTTAATTTCACCATTCCGACCCTCTTGTTCTCCTTCTTTCATGTCCCCCCAACACACACTCCCTCCCCCTTTCATATCCATTTTCCTCCTCTCTCCCAATCCTTCCCGCTTTTTGGTACTTGATGGAATTACATTAAGCTAATAACCCTTTCATTACTCGATTGCGGCTGTAATTCCCTGCGTTGAAAGCTTGTTTTGATTTCCCGTGGATTTGGGCCTCTGTGCTCTTGGACGCTTGCTTTCATTTTCTCAGTTGCCACTTGACCCCCTCCCCTGCCTTGTTTGAAAAAGGGATGAAAAGCTTAGAAAAACATCAGACGTATGCTTTTATTATTTTTTTTCTCACAATTGACTAGGATGGTTTTGTTTTGATTTTTTTTCCTCTTGCAAACTGTGGGTGTTACAAAGAACCAAAATCACACACTTCCAGTCCTGACAACTGAGAGGAGCGGGTTTCCATGGACTCTGAAGACTCCAGAGTTTGGGGGAACACCTTGGCCTCTGATGAGGCTGGAGGAGTCTGAGCTAGCAAGGAAACTGGAGAATCCCTGTGGACGCTGTGTCGTGTGTTTTAGACATTAGCAGGCAACATCTCTGGTCTCTATTTGTTAGACCCTAACAGCATCTCCCTCATCTATGAGAATTATAAAATTCTCCATATTTTACAGAGAGAGCACTCTGTTGGCAGCACACTTGCCTGTCTCCTTGTTGGAGACAGGGTCTCTTGTTTGCTACCGGCCTGGGAGCTTTGGAGGACTCTTGTGGGCTCTACCTCCCATCTGGCCGCAGGAGCACTGGGGTTGCAGAGGCACCAACCAGACTATCAGGTTTACATGGGTTCTGGGGATCAGACCTCAGCTCCTCATTCGTACACAACACCCCTCCATCCGCTGAGCCATTTCCCTGGCCCTGAAAGGGTCTATTTCCGTTTCTCTTCTAACACGACAGTGGTTTAAAGGACAACCACTTTTGCCCGCTGCTCTGATCTGGAGAGGACCTCAGAGATGCTGTTGTCCTTCGAGGTCTTCAGTGACAGCATCTTGATTGCCTTTGATCAGACCCAGTATCCCTCTCTCCCTCCCTCCCTCCCTCCTTCTTTCCTTCCCTCTTTTCTTACTCCTCCCCTATCCCCCTCCCCGTCTTTCTCCCCCCTCTCACTCCAGGTCTCAGATAGCCCAGGCTAACCTTAAAGTCACTGTGTAGCTGGGGATGACCCTCAGCTTCTAATTCCCCTACCTCAACCTGACCTCAAATGCTGGGATGACAGGCCTGTGAGCCATATCAAGTCTACGGGATCCTGGTTGTGCTGACTGGTTTGATGTCCCCTTGACACGAGCTAGAGTCACCTGAAAGGAAGGAGCCAGATGTCTCCCTAGGATCTGGCTGTAGGCAAGCCTGTAGGGCATCTCTTAATGAGCATGGTGTCCTGGGTTCTATAAGGAAGCAGGCTGAGCAAGCCATGTGGAACAAGACAGTAAGCCCCTCTCCATTGCCTCTGCATCAGCTCCTGCCTGCAGGCTCCTGCCCTGTGAGTTCCTGTCCTCACAGCTTTCGTTGCTGAGCTGTTATATGAAATCACGAGCTAAATAAACCCTTTTCTCCCCAAGTTGCTTTGGTCATGGTGTTCCATCTCAGCAATAGTGACCTAACTAAGTCACTGGGGATGGAACCCGGAACCCAGGCTTTGTGCCCGTAGAACACTCTAGTAACTGAGTTATACCCCTGCCTCTCTTCGTGCCTTTACAAATATAAATACGGAAAGAAAACACAGGCAGGCAAGGAGGGTTGAGGTCTATGGAGGGTCAGTGCTTCCCTTGGACTTATGAATGGGGATCCGAACCAGTTTCCTGAGCAAATCCAGATCTCGAAGACACTCAGTGACATTTTGCGCTAAGGCTGTGTGTGGCCTTTGGAGTGGTGGCCTTTTGGGGGGACACTGTCTGCTGACTTTGTTACCTTTACTTAGCAAGGGAAGATACATCTGAGCTCCATGGCTGCGTGTGGGGGCGCCAAGGGTGCCAGCCCTCTCTTGCTGCCCTCTCTTGCTGTCTACCATATCTACAGTTGTTGGTGTCAAGGTTCATCAGATACTGAACCAAATGGTCTAGGGTGCAGGGCAGAAGAAAGAGCCAAGAGTCTCCAAGCCCTCCTGGTTTCTTTATTTTGTATTTTGAGTTTCGTACTTGTATCCAATGTCCCCCATTTATTTTTTCATTGATTGACTGATGGGTATGTACGTTTGTGTGAATGTGTGTGGTGTTCCCCAAGTTGAGCAGACTAGGCTAGCAGGCTAGTGAGCCCCACAGATCCTCCTCTTTCTTCTTCCCTGGAGCTGGGGTGTGTGCTGAGCTTGTGTTTTTGCTTGCTTTTTCATTAGTTTTGGGGACAGAACTCAGGTCCTCAGGTTTGAGGAGCAAGCCCTCTGCTGAGCGAGGTGTCTCTCTCTCCCATGCTCCCATCTTCTCACATCTTCATCCATTTCTTTCTTGTTGAAGAGTCAGGTTTAAAACAAGTTGCCAGCTACAAGGGGTCTTGGTGTGAGTCCCAACTGATTTGGTTCAGACGGTGAGACTGAGGAGCTAGGGTATTTCGGGTCACTCTGGTTCTGGTTTCCTTCAGGGTGGGAGATGGTTCTATGATGCCATGAGGCTGATTCTATGTTGAGCCTGAGTGTGTGATTCTAGGTGACACAGTTGTCCCAAATCTGGGTGCCCTTGAGCAAATGCTGGTCCCAGTGAGATTCTTCGACTGTCTTTTCCAGAATCGATTAGTGTGGGAACTGGTGGTGCCATGATCTGAAATGCCTGACCAGGCACTGGGTTATAGGCCACATTTGATAAGCACTGCTGCCGGGCATCTCAGCCCAGCTGTCCCCTCAATGTGGTCACCCGGGGAGCTTCAGGTCTCACCATAGGTATGATCTTGGTGCCGGGCAGATACTGACATCTGTGTTTGTCAGTTTCTTGGTGCCAGGCAGATACAGACATCTGTATTGGCCAGTTTTCCATGACTGTGACAAGAACCCCAAGACAAACAACTTGAAAGATGGAAGGAGATGAGGGATGAGGGACAGTGGGAGAGGAGGAGCTGACTTGGCTCATGGTCCCCTGGCGCCTCAGTGCTGGGCCTGAGGTAAGGCAGAGCTTCATGGAGTGAGAGGAGGCAGCTGCTCACCTCACACAGCCAGGAAGGAGTGGGGTGGAGGAAGAGGATGGGAGAGAAGAGAGGAAGAGGAAGTATGGAGAGAGGAAGAGATGAGGGGGGACGAGAGAAGGGAAAGGAAAAGAGGAAAGAGGAGGAAGGTGGGGAGGAGGAGGGGAAGAGGAGGAAGAGGAGGGAGGGAAGGAGAAGGGAGGAGAGAAGGAGGGGAGGAAGAGTGAGAGGAGGAGGAGGGGAAGAGGAGGAAGAGGAGGGAGGGAAGGAGAAGGGAGGAGAGAAGGAGGGAAGGAGGAGTGAGAGGAGGAGGAGGGGAAGGAGAGGAAGAGGAAGGAGGGAAGAAGGAGGGAGGAGAGAAGGAGGGGAGGAGGAGTGAGAGGAGGAGGAGGGGAGGAGGAGGGAGGGGAAAAGCTGGTGGAAGCTCATGAGGAGCTGTGTTCCTGACAAGACCACGCGTGGGTCAGGCTCCAGTGAGTGCCTTCCTTCGGCCAGGTCCCACCCCTTAGTCCCATTCCCATTTAGTACCAACCAATTCTGGGTCCATTGAGGGGTAAACCACCAATGAGGGCAGAGCTCTCCTAACTCAGTTCCCCAAGCCCTGTCACTCAGCAAGCCTCAACACCTGAGCCTTTGGGACAGTTTGGAGTGTAAGCGTAACACCGTTCAGTCTCTGAGGACGGCTGGCTGAGGGTAACCCTGGTTGGCTTTTCCACCCTCGGGTCTCAGTGAGGCCTGTGTCTGTGAAATGGCGCAACGCTGTGAGCTGCTTCTTGACTGCTCTCTACCCCCTGTCTCTGCTCTCCTCCCTTCCTCCCCCTGTTCTGAGGCTCTAGGAGCAGAACTGCATGAGCCTGGCACGTGGCAATGGCTAATGGCCTTGGTGGCGTTGCCTTCTGCTTTGTTATCATGTCTCTAGATAACTAAAACCTTAAGTTCTTCTAAGGGAGAGACCCAGGGTAAGAGGGTGACCTTGAACTTCTAATCCTTCTGCCTCTACCTCTGGAATGCTGGGATTACAGGTGTGTGCCACCATACTGGGTTTAGGTGGTGCTGAGGATTGAACTCAGGGCTTCATGCATGCTAAATGAGCTCTCTGCCCACTGAGCATAGGCCTAGAGTGACATGCCTCTTGTAGACCATGCTACAAGAATAATGCCTGCTCTGTCTTTGGAATCACTGGATGAATTTCTTCCATGGGGGCAGCCCTGCTTTCCCCCTGCCCAGTTGGGGAGCTCACTGTATCATGAGGCTGTCTCTCACTTCACCAGATGGCTTTATTAACTTTGTTAACAGATGGCTGTGGACTGTTGACCAAGGGTTTTGCTGCCACAGGTCAGAGGTTGCCAAGGTAGGACCTCCGCTATGGAGCCTGGGTGTTGATCGCCATTCTCTCTTGGAATGTTTCAAAGCCTGGGAGGAAGATGCAGGCTCCCATCCGGGGCCCAGCATGGAAAAACATCAGGTATTTGGCGTACCCCTAATGACTTCTTCACCTTAATGCCACCCAGAGTCCTAACTCGGATTTATAGGGATTGTTTCAGGGTTTCTATTGCTGAGAGAAGAACCATGACCAAAAGGCAAGCTGGGGGGGGAAAGGGTGTAATTGTCTTACACCTCCACATCATAGTCCATCACTGAAGGAAGTCAGGACAGGACAGGAACTCAAACACAGCAGGAACCTGGAGGCAGGCGCTGACGCAGAAGCCATGGAGGGTGCTGCTCACTGACTTGCTCCCCATGGCTGCTCAGTCTGCTTTCTTATAGAACCCAGGACCAACAGCCCAGGGATGGCTCCACCCACCATGAGCTGGGCCCTCCCCCAACAATCACTAATTAAGAAAACGCTCTATAGCAGCATTTCTCAACACGTGGATCATGCCTTTCACAGGGATCCCGTATCAGACCTCCTGCGTATCAGATATTTACATTATGATTCCTAACAGTAGCAACATTACAGTTAAAAAGTAGCAACAAAAATAATGTTATGGTTGGGGTCACCACACCATGAGGGGCTGTATTAAAGGGTCACAGTGTCAGGAAGGTTGAGGATCGCTGTTCTACCTGCTTGTCTATAGACCTATCTATGGATGCATTTTCTCAGTTGAGGCTCCTTCTTTTCTGATAACTCTAGCTTGGGTCGAGTCGACATGAAGTTAGCCAGCACAGGGGTCTCAGATGAGCCGAATGTCTTTGGTAACAGAATCAGCTGGCGGCACCAGCCACTTGGATGGTGGTGGCTCCCTAAGGAAGGGTTGGGCTGAATAACTCAGAGAGAGACCAGGCTACAGGAGAGGCCTCTGCGCTGTCCTGGAGGTTCTGGCTCTTTCTGAGACCTTTGCCACCCTTTCCCGAGAGCCGTCCTGCAGATGTGGGCTCAGAGGGGGGCAGAAATAAGCAGCACTAGAATTTTGCTTCTGCTCCGCCGCCCCTGTGTGGCCCCAGGTGCAGGGGGCCGTCACATCCTCTTACCTCTGGGCCACAATCAATGCGACAGGCAGGAAATGAGAGGAAATTAATTTTTCCCTCCTCTCCTCCTTCCCTCCCCTGCCATCCTCCTGTTCCTACACAAGAGCCTTTTAAAATGTTGGTGACTCTGATTACTGCACAACAGAGGCCCACAACAGCCTCTTTTTGACTCAACTCCTTCTGCTCTTAGCCAGAATGATGGGCTGGTTGCCTTGGTAATAGCTCCCATTCTCCTCGCAGAAGCCACAATTATGAAGGGTTTCTGGGCACTGATCCTCTTAGAAGTTCTTGACAAGACAGGACAAAGGGAATCTAATAGATTTTATTGCCTCAACTCTTTATAATACCCAGAAGCCCATGTTGCAGGGACAGGAGCCCTAAGTGCCATTTAAATTGGTTGGTTTTGCCCAGAGAGAGCATTTTTTTTTCCGCTCAGGAGAGTGGTTGAAGTCCTATTAGCTGGAAGGCCAGGGCCAGAGAACGCGCCCACAGGCCCAGCTCCTGCCTCCTTCATAATGGAGACTGCTGGGCTGGGCTGGGCTGGATGGCACCTGGGACTGAGGGCCAAGGCACTTAACCTTTTGCAGATAACCGAAGGAAATGGACCCATAACTGCTCTCTTGAAACTCAGGCTTGATTTGAGTTCAAGGGAGGCAAGGTCTGTGGGCTGCTGAGCTACCAAGCCGGGAATGTTTGGGGGCAGAGGCGGCTCTCCACTCTCTAAGGAGAAACAGGGCTCCATTAGCAGGGGTAATTGCATAGAAGAGCAAAGACGTGATGACGTTGGTAACCCTGGCCACAATAATCGTATAATTTGTCTGTAGAGGGTACAAGATGATCACAGTCATTACCTCAGCCCATCTTCATGATAGCACTGGGGGGTTGTTAGTTCTTCTTTTGAGATGGGGAAACTGAGGCAGGGGAAGGTAAAGGATCTTCTCCAGGTAGGAAAGTGGCAAAGCTGGTATTCTAACACAAAGATGGTAGACTACTAGAACGTTCTGAGCATTGAGTATCTAGTCCTTTCAGAACCAGGCCTAAGGTCTGCTGGGGAGAAATGGCCCTGCGCTGGGCTCTAGGGGTGTAGGTATGGTCTCCTACACCATACCTTCAGAAATTTAATTCTGAAGGTAAATACAGTAAAATCTGTGCACAGAGAATAGGAAGGCTCCCCTGACAGACTGATATCTAAACCACTCCCCCGAGGCTGAGTAGAGACAACTGAGAGGGACAGGGAGGAAGCAAAGACAACATCCTGGAGGAGGTGGACACAGCGGTAGCTGGGCATGGATGGGAGGCTGAGAAGAACGAAGGCTTCTCAGGCGGGAAACAACAGCATAGAAAGGCATCAGCAAGAGCAGAGCATTGTGGGAATGTACTGAAGGTTTCAATCAATGCCCAGTCACCTGTCCTAGCTGCCTTGGCCACTACTTGTCATCTGTGGCTTAAGAACTATGGATGGAGGATGCTGTGAACTTCTCTCTAGTCCAAAAAGCAAATCACCCTGGACATCAGTCAACATCTTCACTCTTGTGGCTCAGTCTTGCCAGTGGGCGCCATTTTGGCAGGGAGTCTCCATAGTCCTGGAGTGACCCAGCCCTTCTCTGAAGTCTTGGGTTGACTGTCTCTGGTACCTTGTTACACAGAAACATCCTGGTCACTGGGAACAAAGCTTTAAATGAAGCAGAGAAACCCCAGGGCTGCAGAGAGCACACATCCTGATAGTTTAATTTATATTTAGGTTTATTTTGCACATAAGCCTGTATGACAGGTACACATATGCAGGAGCGTGTGCACACATGAGTGAAGGTATGCATGCATGTATACAACTGCATGCAGAGACTAGAGGGTGAATTTGGTGCTGTCTTCGATTGCCAAGGCTGGCCTTAAACTCCTGGTCCTCCACTATCAGCCTCTTGCATGCTGGCATTACCTGTGTGCATCTGCCTTAGGCTTTGACACATGATCTCTCACAGAATCTGGAGCAAACTGGTTCAGTTAGAATGGATGGCCAGCAAACTCCCAGAATCCTCCTCACTCAGCCTCCTTAACGCAGCTTCACAGCTTCAGGCCACTGTGCCTGGATTTAAAAAAAAAGATTTAAAAAGCTGTATGTGCATGTCTGTGTGTGGGGATGTGTACATGGGTGCCTAGAATCTGCGGAAGCCAGAAGGTATCAGAACCCCTGGAGCTGTATGCAGTTGTGATTGGCCTGATGTGGGGGCTGGGAAACAAACTTGGATCCTCAGCAAGAACTGTGCATGCCCTTAACTGTTGAACCATCTCTCTAACCCTGTGTGCAAGGCCCGTGTGGGGATCCGAACTCAGGCCCCCTGGCTTGCTTCACAAGCACTCTATTGACTGGGTGATTGTCCAGCTCCTTAATTCATGACCTCAATCGCAAATTTATTTTTAGCATTACTGTTTCCTTTGTAATTGGCAAAGGGGGTTTGAGGGGCCCTCTGCTTTGAGTACAAATGTCCAGGTATGTAGTAAAATGCAGCATGCAGGGACCTGGAGCCTAATCTGGAGGAGTTCAATTCTTGCTGTGTGCCTCAATCTCCCCACTTGTCAGTTAGACCTTAAGGCCTTCTAGCCATGGGGCCTTAGAGTCTATGAAGCAGAAGAGCAGATGCCGGAAGTCCTGAGTTGGTATGATTACATGAACCTGGACCTTAACCATCTTACTTCACATTCCAAGACCAACCAGGCAGGTCCTCTGTCTGCCCTGTCTTTGTACAACTTGATTGAGTCACAAGTTCTGTGTTTGTCAGGCATGGGTAAGTTAACCAACAAAAGGTCACCGGGACCTGAAGCCCATTCTAGCGGCTCAGATGCCGTGTTTGTTTGGACCGCTGTGTGTGTTTATGTGCCAGCCCTGACGAGGGGCTTGGAGACCGTGTCCTGCAAAGAGTCCATGGGGGTGGCTTCTGCAGGGCTTGGGGGAACGCTCATCCATGGAGGCCTCCATGCAGATGCTCCCAGAGGACACAAATAATGTAAAACTAAGATGAAAACTGGACGAGAGCTGTCTGCTCAATGAACCAGGCCATGAGGTTTCCTCCATCAGAATGCCGCCTCCATGCTCTCTGGGAGGCCCGGATGTCTCCCGCAGTTACTGCCTCCCCGTTATCTCATTAACTTCTAGCATCCCTGCACTGTGCATCCTATCAAACGTCCCCGCATCTGTGCGCCCCATCACCCAAACATTCTTGCAAAGTAGGTTTTTTTTCGTACTTGTCTCTGTTTTACAGCTGAGACCCCATGACTTCTCTCTCAAGTACCAATCTGTGATGGTCTCACTTGTCACTGGTGATGCCCAAGGCACCAGTCATCGGGGAGTGCATACCGCATGCCTCGAGTTTAAATATGGCCCGAACCATTCTCCTTTCAAGTAAAACATGTCCTGGATTCCACTCTGACACACACATTTCATAGCGGCAGTAACGGGGCTTTTCGTAACCGAGGTCTAGCAAAGCCTCAAAGACGAGTGCAGGGAGCCGTGGTGCATGAGGTGTTTGCTTCATGGTGATGGTGATAGATGAATGTCCACATGAAAAGCACGTATGACTCACAGGTGGCTGAGGGGCACAAGTGAGCAACTATGCAGCTACAGCCAATGTTTTCAGATAATTATGATTTATGATCATAACACTGCCTTAGGAAGCTCCTAGGGCATGTTACAATTTACATAGTTTTCTTCTGAAATTAAAATTTCCCCCATTTTGTATGTTTTATTACATATAAATGTAATAAATATAATATATATATTATTGCATAGATAAGTACACACACACACATACACACATACACACATGCAATAAGGCCCACATTCTAAATGTGACATTTCAATAGGGTATGACAAATCTCTACACACATGTGATGACCATTTCAATTAAGATTTTCATAGCTTTTTCTCTGTGCATGTTTGCACAAATGTACATGTGTGTGTGCATGTATACCTGTGCACATGTGGAGAAAAGGGCTACTCTGTACCTTAGTTTTTGAGACAGGGTCTCTTACTGACCCTGGAACTCACTGACTAGGGGAGGCTGGCCAGCCAATGAGCTACAGGGATCTGCCTGTCTCTGACTGCAGAACATGGGGGTTATGGGCACACGCCAGGCTTGGGTGTTTTTCCATGGGTCCTGGGGATCGAATAGGGGCCTCATGATTGTACGACGAATACTTCACCGCCTGAGCCATCTCCTTGGCCCTGAGATATTCATAGTATAAAATTAATTTCAGTTTGGAAATCTGTGCTCCACTGAGACCATGGTTACTGGAATTGTTGATAAACATTTAAAAGCAATTGTATTTTTGAATAAACCGTGGAATTTGATTTTGCTATTTAAATGTATGCTGGAGCCACCTGAATCAAATTGTTCACAGTGAAGGAACCGTCACGCATTTGCTTTCCCGTGTGTCCCTAGCACCATCCTCAGCGAATCATCTTGTCCAGCACTAAGTAGGTTTCAGTAGGAGTTTGCAAAGTGAGGCAGGGTGTGGGGGTTGTGGGGAGTGGGGAGGAGGGGGTGCTTAGACTCACAGGTATTCTGAGTTCTACCTAATCTCTAGTAGGACTGCCTTTGTTGACTGATTTAATTAATTACTTGACTATAGGTCCGGGAATCAAACCCGGGGCTTTGGGCATGCTGGGTGAGTGTGTCACCACTGACCGACCTACACTTGGGCCTGACAGCTAGCTGCACACCTGAAAGCCCTTGGGAGTAGCTGTTGTCCTCAGAGCCAGTTTGCCCCCATCTTCAGGCCACCTGTCCCTGCTTGCAAACGGGCATAATGGCTGGCCTAGTTGACTTCTGTAACAATCCCTCATAGAAGCTGGGGTGAGAAGGACAGTACAACCCTCACCTCAGAAACCAGCCATCCCCCTAGCCAGCTGTGTCTAATTCTGCCCTGACTTCGTGTGACCTTGGGTCTAGCATGGGGCTAGAGTGAATTGGCTGGGGAGAATGGCCGAAAGGGGCTTCATCAGCCATGCTGGGTACACATCTCCCAGTAGGCTGCTTCAGGGTCACCCTTGTTCCTGTCCGTGACCCTTCACCCACAGTTCTGAAGTGATCCTAATAAGCTCACTGGTTCTCCGGGGTGAACTTTGGTTTGTCATGGGGACCTTACGCGGAGGGACTCTGGCTGGTGCTTTGCCTTCTAAGGTGGAGGAAGCAAAGACCAGTGATAGGGAGCTGGGCAGTCCAGAGTCCTTAGGGTGGCCTCAGAACCTCAGGACCTCCCGCTGTGCTGCTCTGTGTCTTCCATGCCTCTTGAGTGTGCCTGCGACTTCCGCTCACTGGGAGACTGGAAAGCTGGTGTTCCCTGATGATTCCACCACGCAGGGCTGTATTACAGTCTCGCTGGCAGACTCTCGCCTGTGCTGGGTTTGTGAGGTCATTGCCATACTGGGGAAGTCCCAGTGATGAGCCACTGGAGGTGGCTTCTGGCCACCGACCAGCCAGGAACTAAGGTTCTCAGTCCTGTTACCCAAAAGACCAGGACCCTGGTGAAGATAAAACCATAGCTTTTCTTGCTGATCCTCTAGGGGAGAACCCCCAACCATGGCCAACCCCCAACTGTATAAGCCCCCCAATCATGGACAACCCCCAACTATATAAGCCCCCCAACCATGGCCAACTCCCAACTGCCATTAGCCCCCAGGGGTGACCACTTGACCCTGCATGCTGACACTCAGAAGAAACAGATAAATAACTCCCAAGATCCCTTTGCTCCTGAGACATGGATGAGAGCCACTTTAAAGCAGGAAGGTCCTGCTTGTTACTCAGCAATAAACCAGAATTTAAACAGGTCACCATGATACACATTCTTCTGCATCTGACTTCTTTGGCTCAATAGTGTTGAGCTTTGTCAGCCAGGCCACATGTATTAGCTGTTTCTTTTTCTTGTGACAAACCATTCCATATTAGATGGCACCATGATTTCGGAGTCCATCGCCCACCCACAGGCATCGGGGCATGTCCTCACCCTCTCCTGCCCACCCACAGGCATTGGGGAGTGTCCTCACCCTCTCCTGCCCACCCACAGGCATTGGGGTGTCTCCTCACCCTCTCCTGCCCACCCACAGGCATTGGGGCGTGTCTTCACCCTCTCCTGCCCACCCACAGGCATTGGGGCGT
>LOJH01047575.1:0-10847 GCA_001685095.1 Ellobius talpinus
CTGCCCAAGGACCTAGCTGGGGACATCCCCTTGGACACCTGGGAACCCCTCTAGGTTCCAGGGGAGATTCTGGCGTCCTAGAATCCTTCACTCTCTGGCTACACCTCAGCATTCCTAAGCCCAGATCCCGAGGCTGACACAAAGGCTAGCCGTAGAGGAAGAAACGGTACTGGGAGAAACAAATGCTGGGCTTAATTTTTAATTATATGTATGTGAGGTATGTACACACAAGTGTGTATGCTTTTGGATGCCAGAAAAGGGTACTGGATCTCTAGAGCTAAGTTACATGTGGTTGTAATCCAACCAATGTGAGTTCTGGGAATCAAACTGTGGTCCTCTACAAAAGCAGCAAAAGTTCCTAACTGCTGAGCCACCTCTCCAGCCCAAGATATTATTTTGTTATAGTCATATTTCCCCCACTTCCAAGAGTGAAGCACCCTTCCCTGAAGTATTTTGTCTCCCCACCCACTTTCTAGCACCCTTACTCTCTGTGAAAAATATCTTCCTTTAGGTTTTCTTTTCCTTTGGTATTCACTTGTACTATAACTGACTACCCAGATGTTCCTCTCAAATCTTTTAAAAGCTCAACACTTCTATTCAACTACCCTGGAAAAACTAAGAAAAAGAAAATTTTAATTCCCAAGTCATTCCTGGATACAATGTGAGGTAATGCAATCCACTACACACACACACACACACACACGTACACATAAATAAATATACCTGTATCAAGATATCATATTATATATGATAAAATATGTAATTTTGTCAATTTTTAAAAGTAGGGCTTTTTTGTTGGATTTCTGTTTGTCTGAGACATGGTTTTACTGTGACCCTTGCTGGCTTGGAACTCATGGAGACCAAGTTAGCCTCAAAATCATAGATAGTCCTGCCTCTGCCTTCCAGGTGCTACAATTAAAGGTATATGCCATTACACTTAGCTCAATTTAAAAATTTTTTGTCAAAAACCAGAGGCAAGACAGGCTGAAAACAACACATTTAAAGACAGCTGGGGGGCTGGAGAGATGGCTCAGTGGTTAAGAGCATTGCCTGCTCTTCCAAAGGTCCTGAGTTCAATTCCCAGCAACCACATGGTGGCTCACTACCATCTGTAATGAGGTCTAGTGCCCTCTTCTGGCTAGCTGTATACATAACAAACAAACAAATAAATAGACAGCTGGGTAGATACTTTCATTGGGCTACTATTTTTAAATGAACTGGGACCTATCCTATACTTTCTCAATCTATTTATCCAAATATTAGTAACGATACACAAAGATGAAGGGCTGTCTGAGATAATGAAAGAGCACCAGTGACTCCAAGTTCAAATCACAACTGTCATTACCACTGCTCTTTCTGACCTGAGAGTATACAGGCAGGCTATCCACAGGATCATAGCTGAGGGAACTCAACAATAAATTGTATACATCAAGTCTGGCATGTAATAAGAGCTCAATAAACATTATTATTGTCACAGTCACTCAAAAGCTGACAGCTCAACTTAAGACAACATCACACCCACATTGTAGGACCTAGGCACTACTATGTTCATTCTCTATAGCTCAGCCTTGATAGCCTCAGCATGAATGACTTAAGCCCATTTTGGAAGAAATAAAGCTTACTTAGCCTTGGAAATCTGTAGCAATTATAAAAATATATAATGGACTACTTCTCCAATGACAGAGTGAGGAGAAAGAGCAGTTTTATTAGCAACTACGCCAGTGTACGGTTATCCATGCAATTACACGAGTTCCCAAAAGATACTGAACTTTTCCCCCAGTGACTGTTAGGGCATAATTAAAGCAAATCTCTCTAAAATCTTGTGTATTTCTGGCTTCTTTTATGCAGACATGCTACCATATAATTACTACAGAATACTGATATTTTAATTCATTCTGGCTTATTTGGTTCATTGTTTTTTTGGGGGGGTTGTTTGCTTCTTAGTTTTTTGTGGGTTTTTTTTTGTTTGTTTTAAGACAGCGTCTCACAACAGAATTCTAAATCTGTCCTGGAACTCACTATGTAGATCAGGCTGGCCTAGAACTCACAGATATTCATGTTCTCTGTCTCCCAAGTGCTGGCATTAAATAAAGACATGCACCACCATGCCCAGCTTTTTATTCTGAATAGTGATCTGTGTAAAAAAATTTCATCTCTCCCCCAGCCCTCCCCTAAAGTGGAGAAGTCATCTGTCCCTCTTTGCAGAATGAACTGGCCAGATTTATCTCAGTCTTGAATAAGTCATGTTACAGGAGCATTCATCCAGAGGCATTCTGAAGCAAAAACCTGCCTAGTAAGCACTTAAAATATTTACATTAGACACACTGCACTATTTGAAGTAAACAAAAGGAAACCAAGCAAGGTATTTACTGAAACCCATTGAATAAAACTGCAGAACTTTAGAAAGTATCATGTAGATCAAAGAGAAATATCTAACTTTAAAAATGTAGTTTTAGCTGAGTTGTGGTGGCACACGCCTTTAATTTCCAGCATTTAGAAGACAGAGGCAGATGGATCTCTGTGAGTTCGAGGCCAGCCTGGTCTACAAGAGCTAGTTCCAGGACAGGTACCAAAGCTACAGAAAAACCCAGTCTAAAACAAAGTACTTTAAGGGGGTTGGCAAATGGCTTGTTGTCAGGGCCCGTACGCCCCAACATAGAAACTATTTTTTCCTATCCAGTATGGGTAAAAGTGTTTGCTGCCAAGCCTGACAAACTGAATTTGCTCCCCAGAACCCACACGGTACAAACACATACAAAATAAACAGATAAATAATGTAAAAAATTATTTTTAATGCACTTTAAGGTCAGGTACAGTGATTAATAGCTAAAATCCCAGCTGGGAGGCTGAGGCTTACCAAAAAGGCTAAGGCCAGTCTGGGTTACACAGAATGTCCCAGGATAGCCTGGGTTAGAAAGTAATACCCTGTTTCAAAATAAATAAAAATAAAAGGAAAAAAGAAAATCATACTAATACAATTTTCAAGAATTATCTGACCTGAAAAAGATAAACTCTATTTCATACAATTCTACTAAAATGTGAGCATGTTATTGTTTCCGCAGACACACTTCATGACCACTATGCACTAGATAGCAGAAAGCTTGTTTCACTGAACACTTTTTAACTTCCACTTAAGGAATTCAAGACAAGCAAGGTATGATAGTAACACAAGCCCACAACGCAGCACTCTAAGATGGAGGCAAGAGAATCTTCAGTTCTAGACCAGACTGGGCTATTTAACAAGAACTTGCACAAAACAAATCAAAACTTAACCCAAGACTAACTTACCTGAGTGTTCTTTATCATGTCCTAAACCACTGAGTCCTAGGAACACAGTCATCAGCTGTTAATTCTGTACACTTACTAGTCAAAGGGAAATGCAATCCCCAGATTACTAAAGCAGCTTAAGTTTGTTTCATCAGTGTGTTCACTACCTCCCTCAGCCCTGTAGAATAGAGAAAAACCTTCATAAATACAAGGACAGTACAGGAGGCAGTTGTCACAGGAGCAGGCCCCCAGATCTATCGTGTATAACCTAGAAGGCCCTACTGGTTACCATGATTGTCTGGGGCAAGGGTAGGAAGAAGGGGTTCATTGTTTTCTGCCAGCATGGCTGAAAGGGATTCAGACCCCAGGAGGATGCGACCAGCTGCCTGCCCATGCTACAACTCAACCAGTTGCTGGGGGAGAGGATTATCCTATCAAGAACAGTCCTGGAAGAAAAGGAATGTGGGTACTCAGCTAGAACTGGACCAAGAAGCAAGTAATGAGACACAGGCCATGTCAGACTCTGCAGTCACATATCAACATAACAAGCAGACACCAGTGGGCCAAGAGGGCCAACAGCTGTGAGTTACAGAACAAGCAGGTAGCAGCATCAAGTCAGGAGAAAAGGACAAAGTGCATATTCTGGAAATCAAACAAATTTAGAAATATATATGGGCTATTAAGTGTCCAAAACAGGAAATCAATACATTAGGTTTAAAAATAATCCATTAAACACAGGGGATGTCTCTGTGGTATAGAGACTGCCTAGTATATGAAAGGCCTTGGGATCAATTCCCAATACTAAATATTAACAGCAATAACAAATGGGTAAATAGATAAGAAACTATTATTGGGTGTGGTGTCTTAAGACTGTAATCCCAGCACCTGGGAGGTTGAGGCAGGAGGACTGTTACAAGTTCCAGACCAGATTGTATCTCAAAAAAGTCCCCTCCCCCCAAAAAAACCCAAAAAAATTAAGAGGCACAAAAAAAATGGAGAATCGTCAGCTGAAGCACCAGAGTATTGAGCCATGTGTGTTAGCTAATGCCCATAATATCTCAGCATTAGAGGCTGAAGTACCAAAAGCTCAAAGACAGCCTGAGCAACATAATAAAACCATATCTAAAAAACTAAAAAGAAAAATATTATTAATTACTAGACTATGTTAACAAATAAATATAAATCACTTTGAGACATTTACAATGAGCACATATGTGCTTTATTTTTAAGACTTGAAGACTTCACTAGCATATATGCTTTTGGAGGAGAGAACCAACTGCTGCAAGTTGTCCTCAGACCACCACACATGCACCTACATGCATATATACACACAAATACATGTACTCACAAAATACATAACTAGTAAAAATAAAAAATAAATCCACATACGTAAATTTTGGTATTTGTAGTTAGGAGAATCTATTAGATGTGGGGCAGAGAGAAGATGTGATTGTGCTCTGCCAATAGGTTAGGTTGTCACTTGCTTTGCTACAATCTCCATCTTGTATAGCCTTTGTTTTAGTATTTTCTGATTGCTGCATTATTGGAAAGAATCAATGTCTGATTTTTTTAATAATGTCAGATTTCTGGACACAGCAATTTTATAGTTCTGTACTTTAGATACAAAATGTTACATGTAGATTGTCACGTTTCTTTAGAAAAAAAAACAGTCCATCTTTAAAGTAGTTTTCCCCCCTTTTCCATCATTTTAAGCCCATGTGAAAACAAAGTATTTTAAGCTAATACTGATTCGATTTCAGGTTCTCTCCTTCTTCCATGTAGATCTTAAGGATCAAACCCAGGTTGGCAGGCTTAGCAGCAGGAACCTCTACTTACTGAGCCATCTCACTGACCTGTGTGGAGATTTTGTTTTGTTTTAAGGAAGTGAATGTTTTGAAATACAGATGTACTTCAGTGGTACAGTACCTGGTATACACAAGGCCCTGGGCTCAGTCTACTGGAATGAAACCAATGAATCAATCAAGTAAAAAAATAAGATGTTTTGATCTGGACTTACGTTTTTAACTAGCTTTTCATTTTTTGTTTTATTTTTTTAAAAGCAAAGCTCCCATTTCTATGTACAGTGCTGAGGGCCAATCCCAGGACCTTATACATGCTTGACCAGTGCTCTACCACTAAGGTACATAGCAAATTCTGGTTTTGGTTTATTTTAAAAAGCACTTAGAAGAATATAAAATGAAAGAGAAAAGACCTCAGAAATCCCTATTTCAATTTTCTGAAAACAATTTCTAGAGACTGCTTAAACTGCACACATGTTCATATATCTTTTATCCCTAAAAAGTCTTAATTTTCATCTTTGTCTTTTTATTTAATGACTTTCAAACATTGCTGCCTTCTGCATTATCCACCCCTCTCTGCAGTAACCAGTCCTCTCCAGCACACCTGGAAGGACAAGGGGCTCAACTATACTCCAGAGAACCTCAATGATTTAACCCTTTCCTACCAGAAAGAAATAACCCTTTCTGAGTCATTTTCAGTCTTTCATGATCTCAAAATTAATTAAGACCCAATATACATATTCTCAGGATAAGCAAGTAAGAAGTTGATTTTTACTCTGTTTAGTGTAGGTGGCTATTAAGCTAGTTAATCCATCACCTAATAAAGCAGGCAACAAAAGCCAAAGGTTTTAAAAACTTTTCTAGGAACCAAAAACCATAAACAGAACGTGAGTGTGCCAGCTAAATGGCATGCATTTTAATATCAGTAACATGCCTAATATCTGAGATGGTAAAAAATTTCTTAAAACTCCAGTTCTTCCTATTTAAGAGTGCAAAGACTAAAATTATTGGTATTTATCTAATCATGGCACCAAAACTTCATTATCAAACTAAGACGACAGAATTGAGGGGGCTGAAAAGATGGTTCAGCAGTACTTACTTATAGCTCTTGCAGAGGACCCAAGCTCACCAATGTCAAGTAGCTCACAGCCCAGATCCAAGAAATCCACCACCCTTTTCTAGTCTCCTCAGGCACCCATACACACATATAAATAAAAATAAAATAAACCTTAAAAAGGGAAAGAAAGCTGAGAGATGGCTCAAACAGTTAAGAGCATGCACTGTTTTTGCAGAGGACCCAAGTGAAGTTTCCAGCACCCAAGTTAGGCAGCTAACAGCAACCTCTAACTACAGCTCCAATAGGATCCATAGCCTTTGGCCTCTGGGCAGTGGCACTCACATGCACACCCCCCTACACACATATTATTAAAAAAATCTTTTAAAAAAGAAGACAGAATGAGCCCTACTCATATAATATTAATACTTCCTATTATTCTAAGATATCCATCAGTCCAAAATGTACTTACAATAGGTCAGCATGTACAAAGGAGCCACTTTGGGTAGTATGCAAAGAACACACATTTGTTTATGGGTACACAGTATAGCTCTAAAATGAGAGAAGAACCAGTCAAAACTGACTGGCTGTGGGAAAGAAAAGTGATTCCAGAAACAGAAGAAGGGCTTTCATCAAGTATTCTTTTCAAACATAGAACGAATTAATTACCCATTCAATTTTTTAAGTTACTGTAGTATTAGTACACGAGTATGGGCCATGTTGTATATGGTGTGTGTGTGTGTGTGTGTAGATGCATACTCAAGACCTAGCATGTGAATTTTTTAGAGATCCCTAGTCCCAATTCTTATACTGCTTTCCCTCACCAAAGTGGAGCTAAGATAAAAGAAGCCTACTCCACAGATACAAGTTTTGATCTAAAAAATGTAAACTTGCAAAAGAACCAAACTGCAATATGTCTTCCCTCAATTACTCTGGAAGTGGTCAATTTTTCAAAAACTGTATCATTCTTTAATCCCTAAAAGGAAAAGCAGAAGAAGTCTTACCAAGTAATAACTCTGGAAAAGCAACCTAAGCCATGAGTATTTCTCAAAGTATCTTCCATCTTTAAAAGGACTTTGTCATAAATATCTTAAAGAAAACTCTAGACAAATGTGAGAAGCAAATGAACTTAGAGCTGCACTGTTCAAAACAATGACCAATAGTTAAAAGAGGTCATCTACTTAATTTTTTGCAAAAATTTAAAATTTAGCCAGGCATGGTGGCCTATGCTTGTAATCCCAAGGACTTGATAGATGGAGGCAGAAGAATCAGAAGTTCAAAATAAAGCTCAGCTACACAGTGAGTTTGAGACAAGCCTAGGCTACTAAAAACCCTGTCTCAAACAAACAAAATTAAATAATTTAATAAAATTGAATAGTTCTTACATTAGATTTGTCATATTTCAAGTACTTGATGGAATATGTGAACTATTAATTCCTACTGAACAGTACTGACCTTCAGATCACCAACATCATCCAAACTCTCACTGACTGTTGAGAAAGAACCTTTTTCCTCACTTTTCAGACAGAGAAGGCCATCCTAGAACGACAACACTGGTTTCTCTTCCTCTTATCTGAATGGTCCCTGAGGAAGCTTCATGAAAAGGTCAACCGTGGGTAAGTCATGCTCTACAAACAACATACGATCCCCAGAGTACAAGACCCTACCCATAGTTTATACCTTTGGTTTTATTTTCAGTATTAGCTGTTTACCAGGTCACAGGACTCAATTTGTAATGACAGTCACAAATTAAGAGGAAAATGCTTTGTCCACCATGTGACAATTTTTACTAGTTAAAAAAAAACCATAAATAACCATAGTTAAAATATCAAAGAGAATGGAAAAAATCATAATCTCCAATGAAAAACCTTCCCATCACAGAGTGTGCAGGAAGAAGAAACTGCACTCTATTACCAAACTGGCTCCCTCAAGAGCCGTAAGTGAGGTAAAGGGGAATGAGGGCTCACTGGCACTCCTCTCAAAAAGGCCACAGCCACTGTCTCTCTCTCCAGACACTGCTTGCTTTCTTTCTTTTTTTGTTTGTTTTTCTTTTTCTTTTAATTTTTTATGATTTATTTATCTTTATTTTTATGTGCATGGTGTGAAGGTGTCAGATCCCCTGGAACTGGATTTTCAGACAGTTGTGAGCTGCCATGTGGGTGCTGGGAATTGAACCCGGGGCCTCTGGAAGAGCAGTCAGTGCTCTTAACCGCTGAGCCATTTCTCCAGCCCTTGTTTTTGTTTTTCGAGACTGGGTTTCTCTGTAGCTTTGGAGTTTGTCCTAGAACTAGCTCTTATAGACCAGGCTGGCTTCGAACTCACAGAGATCTGCCTGCTTNNCCTCTGGAAGAGCAGTCAGTGCTCTTAACCGCTGAGCCATTTCTCCAGCCCTTGTTTTTGTTTTTCGAGACTGGGTTTCTCTGTAGCTTTGGAGTTTGTCCTAGAACTAGCTCTTATAGACCAGGCTGGCTTCGAACTCACAGAGATCTGCCTGCTTCTGTCTCCTGAGTGCTGGGATTAAAAAAAGGCATGCACCACCACCGCCCGGTTCAGTTAACACTTTCTATAAAAGACAACTTTTACAACTTCTCTGTACTCATTTTTCCTTTTACTCTATAAACCCTAACCCATTACAAGCCTTTGCTCTGAAACTGCAACTAGAGACTGGCTACACTTAATTGGAGTTCCATTTCCCAACTGTTCCTAAAGAACAAACAGATCAAGTAAAGTGAGTCACAGGATTGTCTGTTTAGTAAGATTTCTGTATCTTAGCTCTCAATTCATTCTTTCTGTGACTGGAGCTGAAACTGTCCTAGGCCATGGTACTGGACAGGAAAAGACAGCAACTTTCCACACTGTCCTAATGAGAAGTTTCCATGGGTTTAGATCTAGGTCAGAGCCTCATCCATGCATCAATGCATCAATCACCCCAATCCTCACTGGCCCAAGGGATAAGTAATGTTTGCTAGTTTCTCAATTAATTAAACAATAATAGCTGCCTCAACTGGCTATATGCCAAGCTCCCTAATAGCCTAATATATGAAAAGCTAATCAAACTGAGCAAAAGTAGACTATTATAAGGGGAAACTCCCTTTTAGAGATTTCTGACAACCCCGTCCCCGTCCCCAAGACTCCAACATGTGAAGCCTATGGCCCGTCAGAGCTGCTGAGCTGGAAACTTCATGTCCACTGAGACAAAACCAGGGTTCCCTCCTGTGCACACATGGCTGGTTCCCAATATAAAAAGTTCTGACATTTCCTTCAACTCTGAGTCATGCTTAGAAGGTTCTACTTTTAATCAGGTGGCAAATACTCAAAATATTTTAATCCAAAAGAATTGGGTCAAGCTTTCATAGTCCGTAACTATCAAAGCAAGCCCTACTTATAGACAGATTTCTATAGATCCTGGGTGTCATCATTCAATTCAAAATCAAATACCAAAATCTATCATATTTAAATGTTACCCTTGCCTTCTCCATTGGTTATCATGAAGAACAATTAAAATTTCTGCTATTTCATTAGCTGTGCTAACTATAAAGCTAAAACACACAAGGGGAGGCTGGCAAATGATCTGATAACCCAGGTTCAATCCATAGGACCATGGGAAGAAAAAACTTCCACAGTGTCCTCTGACCTCCACACAAGTGCCATAGCACACATGCACCCCACACACACAAACACACACAAGGTAATCAAATAAGTAAACATGTATAGGTGGTAATGTTCAAGAAAAATGTAAAACTACTGGGAAGAGGGGAAGCTTTCTAATTATAAAAATAATTTATATTACAAGAGAATTGTATAGCCCTATTAAGCAAATCATTCTCTGTTCTACAGACTGAATTCAGGTGCAGCTCCAAGAAATATCTGTTATACACAACAACACACAGGTAAAGATTGGCAAATTAAGAGATTCCCAAACAGCAGCAGATGGGACACTTATTTGGAAGATTTTCATTGCTAGGTGTTACTATTCTTAGCAATGCTTCAACTAAATATTCTTTTTGATTAATAGAAACAAAACACGGGGGGAAGTTCACTAGAGATAATATTCAAGTATTTCTTAATATTAAGTTTTAATAAGAATTCAACTTTTAGACACAGAATTCAAAAATAGTCTTGATACCTAAGGGAACCAGAAAACATCTCAACAGTTTTTCAAAGACAAGAGTCCCTCTTATATTACCTAGAAACTTTTAAAAGGGCCCCTTCTGCACATACGTATTTGTGTGTGTGTGTGTGTGTGTGTGAAGTGCCCTGGGTCAGAACCTTTCAAGAAAAGTTCAAGCTCAAGTCTAAGAGCTCCCATGCAGGAAGAACTCTAAGCGGACTACCCCAGGAGAAAAAGAATACGCAAAAGCTCCACAGATATCAGTACAGTGGTTTACATTTCAGCAAAGTGAGCTTGAGATTACTAGGAAAGCAAGATCCATTTCCCAGCTAAAGCAAGAGCTGTGAACAGGACACAGCAGATCTGATGGCCATGTTCCAAGAAAAGTTTAAGATGGGTAAGGACTATCGCTGACCTCAAATTGTACTACAGAGCTATTGTAATAAAAACAGCATGGCTGGGTGGTGGTGGCAAACACCTTTTTTTAAAGATTTATTTATTATGTATACAACATTCTGCATCCATGTATGCCCGCACGCCAGAGGAGGGCGCCAGATCTCAGTACAAATGGTTATGAGCCACTGTGTGGTTGCTGGGAATTGAACTCAGGACCTCT
>LOJH01047576.1:0-23881 GCA_001685095.1 Ellobius talpinus
CTGGAAGAGCAGTCAGTGCTCTTAACCTCTGAGCCATCTCTCCAGCTCCCCCATTTTCATTTATTTATCTATCTATTTATTTATTTATTTATTTGTTTGTTCGTTCGTTTGTTTGTTTGTTTATTTATTTATTTATTTATTTATTAGCTAGAATCATTCTTTTAACTTCTCTCTAAAAAGGAAAAAAGTTCAGAAGAATATTTTCACATCCTTTCCCAACCTAGTTTGTTTGCCAAGTGAGATCTGGGTCATCTACTCAGCTGTTTCCATCCCTTAGACTTGTCAGGGGTAGCTGTCTGAATACAACCTCCCCCTTTCCCCTGAATTATTTTTTTAACCAATTAATAAATTTTTTATATACCAATCCCAGTTCCCTCTCCTCTCCTCCTGTTTCCCCCTTCTGCCCACCCCACCCCAGTCCCCCATCTGCTCCTCATAGAAGTTAAAGCCTCCCCTTGGAAGTCAACTAAGCCTGCCTCATCATCTTGTTGAGACAGGACTAACCCCCCCTCCTCCGCCAATGCCTAGACTGAGTAAGGTGTCTCTCCATAGAGAATAGGCTCTATAAAGTCAGTTCATGCATTAATGTTAGATCCTCATACCACTGTCAGTGGTCTCATATTCTGCCCAAGCCACACCACTGTCACCGGTATTCAGGGGACCTACTTTGGTCCTATGCAGGTTCCCCACTTGAGAGTCCAGAGTTAATAATCTTCCAGTAGTTCTGGTCAGCTGTGTCTGTGGATTTCTCCATTATGGTCTTGACCCTTTTGTTTATATTATCATTCCTTCCTCTCTTCAATTGGATGTCGGCCCAGTGGTCGGCTGTGGATCTCTGTATCTGTTTCCATCTGGTTCTGGAAGAGGGTTCTAGTTTCTCTGAGGTTGTGGACTATAGGCTGGATATCCTTTGCTTTTTGTCTGGTATCCACTTATGAGTGAGTAAATACTTTTATTTGTCTTTCTGGGTCTGTGTTACCTAGCTCAGCATGTTTTTTTCTAGTGGTCTCTGGGTCTGGGTTGCTTGACTCACATGATTTTTCCTGCTAGAGAGACTTTTCCTGGACATACTTTGCTCATCTACTTATCTACTTTCCATCTCAACTATCATCTTAACTTTCTTGTTATCTGCCCATGTCCTATATCACTTTCACTCTTGTATATTTTATTAGTTCAGTTTCTTCTACTATATCAAAATTCATGAATCCACATTAGTTATAAAAATAGCTTTATATATGTGACATTCCTTGAGATTCAAGGACATGCCTTGGTGTTACCTTGGTTGTGGTGAGGACTACAGATAGATTTGCACCAGCAATACTGTTGAAGAACCCTGCATTTGAGGCTGCAGCTCACCATGCCTAAATAGCTCTGTGATCTCTGTACAAAATATAGAACTCCCTTTCTCAGCAGGACTTCCCTTCTCTGCCTAACCTTATTTGGAGAATGACGCTGCACCGAACTCCCTACAAAGGCTTCATGACTCAGCACATAAGTTTTCCTCTTTACTCCTGCAAGTTCTGGTATTTGAATTGGTGCATCATTAATCATTAATATTTATCTGTCCTCAATTAGTTCTGCATATGCAAATTAGTTATATTCCCTCCCTTGTGCCTTTGCTTTCCACTTTTTCCTTGACTCAAGATATAAACTAGCCCCATTGCTTCAATAAACTGAGCTATCTCTCTGAAGCTGACTCTGAGAAGTACATTCCATCATGCTAACAGCTGTCTGAGCCCAGCTCATCTCTTCTGCTCCCTTTGACTTCATGGGGCAAAGACCAATGACCCATGAGGAAAAGAGGGATCCAAACAATATGAGACACAAAGTAGAAAGATCACAACATGATATAAGAAGCCAAATTGTTTCTAGACCCTATAAGTACTACATTAATTCCCTCTAAGGTCACATTCCCAATGGATAACCTTCCACAAAGCCCACCTTAAAACTTCAATTTTAGTACCAAGTTTCTAAAGAATAAAAAATATAATGGAGAATATACTCAAGCCATATTATTCCTTTCTCCATTTTTATTACCCCACCAGAATATAAACTCAATAGGAATGCTTTCTTATGCTTGTTTTATCTTCATGGAATTATAAATGTCTGAAAATCATCACTTATAAAATACCCATTTGTGAACAAAGGAATAAAACCAACCCTGATGTTTTCAATTCATTGCCTGCCACAAAAACAATACTGCGCAAAAGACACTGGTAATACAATAATAAGCACATATAATCAAAACAAGCCTATGATAATCTACAACAAAGATCAATAAACTTTTAATTCAAATATACTATGTAAAAGAAATAGTATACAGAGCACAATAAACAGCATTACTATTAAGTGAGCATGGAGAAAACCAATTTAGTGTAAGCCTTTTTACCCAAGGCTGATCTTTTTACCTCATGACACTGACATTGTCAAAATCCTCAAGCATACATGCACAAAAGCATACACATGTGCAAATGCAAAGGCACACACGCATGCGAGTGTGCGCACGCACACACACACACACACACACAGAGACACACACATGGAGGGTAAGTTCTCTACAAAAGTCAGTAGAACTGAAATCCAAACTCTTTCTTGAAGAAAGAAAGGAAATGAAGTTGTTGCTCTTCCATGCTTCTTTAAGTTTCAACTTGTGTGCAGTCGGGTCTCTTGCAGGTCTTGAAAAGAACATTAAATTAAGTGCCGATAGAGTAGTATGGCTAATACTCGTTTCTATTCTTATAGACTTGCGAATCTGCCCTGGGTAACAACCTTTGTAAAGGGAAATTTGATCTCTTTGCCTTGGTTCAGGAGGCAAATAGGATCTTTGCAACAGAATGTAAGCATGTAGTTTTAAATGATGGGTTTATATTCAAAGTACATAAACTTCCTATTATTGGGCTTGAGAAAAACATGTCTGAGCACTGAGTATCTTCCTTTTGATATTATAAAGTTTCTGTAATTGTAGTGAGCTTTCTTGGTTTCAGTTCAATGCAACTCATTTAACCAGGGATGAGTGTACACAATGTTGGCAGGGATATGTTGGCCACTTTAGAAAATATCAAATGATCTGGCTGTGGAAATGACTACAGCTTCTCAGAGGGCTGTCTTGAGAGGACTGTGAGCTTTGATTAGAATTAGGAGGAAAATGACATGGTCCATGAATGATATCTGACAGAAGAGACAACAGCTGAATCACTGCACAAATATTGCCTGCTTTCCATGATAGGATTTGATAGTCATTGCTCTTAGGTAGCCACAGGCCACTAAGCAGGATTAATTCACAGGACTCTTTGTCACAGTTATATTTATTATATGGCAATAACTCTTCGTCCTTTACTCAAATAAAGATAACATAACAAAATATTAAATAAATGTTTTCCACCTCCTACTTATAGTAAAGTTAGGCAGACTGTACCCCACTTTGTAAATGCAAACCTGTCTGTCAACTAGAGAAAAGGTAACCATTTTATATATTATTAGCCATGTAGGATTAGGATACCTTGACCAAATTCCTCTCATCACTAACTTTAATGCTGTATTCTAGCCAGATGATCCAGATTATAAGAAAACATCTGAGAATTGAAAAGGGGAAAGTAAACAGATCAAATCACAATGCATGTTTGGATTTTGTAAATCCAATTCAGAAAGATTGAATATTTGTGGTCTTTCTAAATCTTCCCATTCAAGCCACTAACATCAAATGTGATAGGAAGAATTTCATTAAACATTATTTGATGCAGAAAGCATGTTCCAGAATGAAATATGTGGCATAGTATTTGCAATTATACACACATACACAGGTATATACTTATGTGTGTGTGTGTGTGTGTACATATCTCATATCTGTGTATACAGAGACTGGTAATTTAGACGCGTGAAAGTGATCATGTTGATTATTTTTCAGAGTGCACAAAGAGGAAGGTTGGAAAAGATATACTGTTTTCTTACATGCTTTTTAATTATATTGATCTTCCTATATTTATTTTTAAAATTTGATGATATTTAGAAAAAGTTGAAAATGTCAGGGGTCAGGTGTGTGTGCGTGCACATAGGTATGTGTATGATAAGTGCGAATGTGAAAGGCAAAAGACAACTTATAAGTGTTGATTCTTCTCTTCTGCCATGAGGGTACCAAGGAGGGAACTCACATCAGCAGGTTTTATGGCAAATACCTTTACCCAATAAGCCATCTCACTGGATCTGTACAATTTAGTTTTAACTGTACATGTGATTGTGCAGGGCAGAAATTGAGTTCATTGTTGAAATGGATCAAATATATGAGTATAATTTGAGGTGAAATCAAGTAAGTACTGGGGGTGTCTCAGTATCACTACTCTGCCTTTGTTTGTGACCACAACTCTAGAACAAGATCATCCTAGATTTATGAATCATTTCTTCTTCTGGCTTTGATATATTTTTATGCTAATATTAAATCAAAATTTAATTATATCATTGAGTACTGCTGAAAATATGCCATTAAATGTTCTTTCCATATTAATTTCAAATACACATTTGTATCTGTGTCATGAAGCATCAATTCTTCCCAAATACTCAGTTTATGTCCTCAAGTTACTAATAGCGATGGAAGTCAAGAATAAGAAAATTCAGTTCACAGAACTCAGTTAAAAGACTGGGTGTGGTGGAACATGTCTGAAATCCCAGCACTCAGGAGGCAAAGGAAGGGAGATTGCTGTAAGTTTGAGTCTAGACTTATGTATACAGCAAGTGCTGGGTCAGACGGCTTCAAAGCATGATGTATTCGCAATACACTTGGAAAGAAAGCAACAGTTAAAGGGGTTACAGACTTTAGCAAAACATTAATCTGGTATTGATTAAATAATAGGTGGAAAATTGTTATTGGATTTATAGCCTTACCGACTTTAGCCATTTTGTTTTAATTTTACATAATTTTAAGCCTTGCACTCAATAAAACTATTTCTTTAAACTATGTATCTGAAAGAGAAAGTCGTAGATTTACTATAATTTCTCATTATCATATAACAAGCTATTTTTGGTAAACTACTCCAATTTCTAGGTTGTCACTTTAAATTTCTTTTGACATTAAATCTGATTATAAAAATTAACCAGTTTAAGTAGAATTAAAAACCCCTCTTGCAGAAATATCTCCAGCTTTTCCCTTTCATAGTCTCTATAACTCAGTAATTAACTAATGAACATGGAAATCAGTCCAGGGCATGAAATCTTCACTTTTGTACTTTTTACTTTCTTACTGAAAAGAGAAAGGAAGGATTGTAGGAGCCAGACAGATCGAGGACATCACAAGAAAACCACACAGAAACAACTAATCTGGCTCATAGGAACTCAAAGAGTTTGAGCAAACAACCAAGGAGCCTGCTTAGGACCAACCTAGGCCCTCTACATATATGTTACAATTGTGTATCTTGATCTACTGGTGGGACTCCTAACAATGGTCCCATTGGCTGTCCCTAATGCTTGGGCTGACTCTTGGAAACCTGTTTTTCATTTTGGATTGCCTTGCTTAGCCTTAATACAAGGGGAGGTGCTTAGTCTTACTGCAATTTAAAACTCCATGCTTTGTTGATACCTCTAGGAGACCTGCTCCTTTCTGAAAAGAAACAGAGGAGTGGATTGGGGGGAAGGAAGATGGAGCCAAGGAATGGGAGAAGAGAAGAGGGGAAATCATGGTCAAGATGTAAACTAAACAAACTACGTAATAATAAAAAATTGAATATTCAGAAAGAAAAGTAGCCAAACTGTTAACAAACACTCTTTTCTTTGAACAAAATCCTTTCTATGTATTTATAGGTATGTTGTGTTTCATAAGTACATTGTGAAATCATTCAATGGTTCCTGTATTTAATGCAATTCTGGGCTGCAAAGGCTACACACTCCTTTATAGTCGATGCTATGATGTCAGAACGTCTCATCTTTCTTATTTATTACAGTTCCTACATTATCTCCAGCACAAATAAATATCCCATCTTCTCGGTGTGCCAATTATAACTGCAGGACAGAGCTTCTGTCTTAGCTCCTGTTTGCTTCCTTGAAATCAGTTATTACTTTATTACTGTGTCACCCACATGCAGCCTCCAGTTCATCCTCCTCAGGAAATGATATAAAATACACTGATATTGGCATGGTTGATAATAGCTCTCAATTCCAGGAAAATCCAGAATGTTCATATTGAATAAGGTTTTTGAATGATAATGGAAAGAATAAAATAGAAAGTCACAGAAAGTATTTAAGACTTCAATAAATAAATTCAGCATGTAAAAATACTAAAATGAGGGCTACTTTTAATTTAATATCCAATATGTACTGAATTTTTTTTATTTTATGGCCCTTGAAATAAAAATCCATTAAAATAGCCTCAGATTTGAATGATTTATTTTCTTGGCTGTAAAATTCATCTAAGAACAATAAATCAGTGTTTGAAACTATTGCAGCTAAAGCATTTTACCCACTCATCCGTCTAACCATTCATTCATTTATTGAAAAATCTATGTTGGATGTATACTGTACATGAGGGCTGTGGCTTGAATCTTAAATGTTCCACACAAGCCAAATGCATTATGTTCTTAGACTTCAATAGCCCATACGTCAAAGGCTTGGCCAGAGTGTAGCATTATGAGAAGGTCCTGGGACCTCTAAGAGATAGAGTCCAAGGATGAAAGCAAGGTCCATGGGAGCGGCTCTGACAGAGAATATTATAGCCATAGGTCCTTTCCTCTTTCTCTTTGACTCCTGGCCAACAGAAAGTATGAATCCCCTCTCCCATATAACCCATTACAACACACTGTGACACCACGTGTGCAAGGTCATAGAGCCATGCAACCATGAACAGAAACCTCTGGAATCATGAGCCACTTAAAATTTTATTTGGAAGAAGTTTTATATATATATATATATATATATATATATATATATCATGTCACAAGAACAGATATATGTCAACACAAGTGCATTCAGCTAGAATACAACAGTGAGTTAGACTGGATAAAGTCCCTGCTCTCAAAGACCTTACATTCTAGAGCAGGAAAGGATTATGAACCCCAGAAGATATAATAGAAAACAGAATAATTTAAATTAAAAACTGCTTGTGCTGTATTGTATTTGTGTGGAATGTGAGTATGCCTGTCTGCATGGGTTGGAAGCAAGTGCACATGTGTACCGAGGCCACTTTTATTTTTGAAAGTTCTTTTACTCGACCTGAGGTTTATTGATATAGACTGGTCAGTCAACGAACTTCAGGGATTTTTCTGTTTCTCCTCTCACCATGCCCTCTCCAGCATCTGCATAACCACATGGGGTCATGCCAACCTTTTTACCTTCTTGCATGGTTTCAGGGGATCTGAACTCAGGTTCCCATGTTTGCACAGCAAGAGTCTCATTTGCCATACCACCTCACTAGATTTACTTGTTTCTATGAAACAAGATTTCATGTAGCCCAGATTGACCTTGAATTTGCTACATAGCAGAATATAATCTTGAATTATTTATTTTGCTATTTCTACCTCCCAAATGCTATGATTGTAACCATGTACCACAATGCTAGGTGAAAGAATGTAACAGCAGACCCAATGATTAATCCAAAGAAAACAGTCTAGAATGGTGGTGGAAAAAGGAAGATCACCATAAATTTAAGGCCAGCTGGAACTACATAGTAAGTTTCAGGATATCTCTATCAACACAGTGAAATGGTGTCTGAGAAAGGCAAAACTAATTAAACAATAAAAATAGATTATTGCTTCTCAGCCTTTTGATTATAATCACATGTAAAATTGGCTTTCCACATACATTGAGAGTAAAAAACAGAAGAGTATGCTGACATCAAACAGATGCATTCCTTAAGATAATATGAGAAATTTGTTTTTGTTTTGTGATAGAGAAAGAAATATTCCCAGAGTTTAAAACATTACTTACTTTTTAACAGTTCAAAACAACATCAAATTTTAGCAATAAATATGGCTAGTTTTAAACTTAGTGTCTAAGGCGTGTGAACACATAAAGGTAGACCAGAAGTTTCAACCACTCTACAAGTCATCAACCTCAATTTTGGCTGCATTCCCTGGTTTCTTTCTAAACCCAGGCAGCTGGTGCATTCTGTAAGCTGGGATTGATAAATGGGGTAGGATCTGCTTAAAGTCTTTGTAAAGTTTCCTGAAGGATTTATCTCTGGAGGGTAATGTTCCTCTTTCTTTAACCAAAATGAGAGTTTGGATAACCTCTCATTGTGTTTTTGATAAATAACCCTTTAAGTCATAACTGAAAGGACTAAGTGCATTCTAAAAACATAGTTAAGAAACGTCTAGTTACCACTGGTTGCCTGAATTCTTACCATGTACTCGGCGAAGTTCGGGATTTGAGAACTTAATTCTTAGCTGAGAAAAGCTATGATTCAGGAACTGAACTGCAATTATTGGGAGACCTGCAAATATTCTTTGTGTCAACTGTGGCTTTGGGAATGGGAGATTAAGATTTACAGTTTAGCTAGGCTATGGTAGTCTAATCCACTATCATGAAGGATGCTTTCCACCTCAGTTTGCCTTTGCTGTGGCTGAGTCATTAATATTTAAATTTAAATTTAACAGGCTTGAATGGGTTTATATTTTTCTAAGCCACACACATAAAAATTGAAAACACAATTATCTGGTGTTGTGAAAAGACAAGGAAAACAAAATTGCATAGAGATCTTACATCACTCAAAGAATGCTTGGCACATTGCATGTTTTACCACCCAGTAAGAAGTTAAATATTATTTTTTAAACTCAGCATGTTTAGGTATGTTTGAGAAGGATGATTTGGAAAGTGGGCCACTTCTCAAGGAAATTGTGCAGCTTAAATTCATAATACATGTTCAAAATACATAATTGGGGCAGGGGGTGTCTCGCTGGATAAAGGACTTGGTACAAAAACTTGAGGACCAGAGTTTAGATACTGTGCACTTACACGAAAAGCCTGAGGGGCTGGCATCTCACCTACACATATGTACACCCACACATAGATAAATACCACACACAAAAATGCATAGTTACTTAAAGATACCTCAGATCAAGATGGTAGACTGTATTGTGTTTCAGGAACAGAGTATCACTGATGGATAACAAATTCCACTCCTGTAACTCTCAAGAAAGTGACCCATTTTTGTTTGTTTGTTTTTTGTTTTTGTTGTTTTTGTTTGTTTTTTTTTGTTTTTCGAGACAGAATTTCTCTGTAATTTTGCAGCCTGTCCTGGAACTAGCACTTGTAGACCAGGCTGGCCTCGAACTCACCGAGATCCACCTGCTTCTGCCTCCTGATTAAAGGCATGTGCCACCACCGCCCGGCTGGGAATTCTTAAAAAACAAAACAAAACAAAACAAAACAGTACATGAACAATAGCTACTGTTCATGTTTTTAAACCTTGGGAAGAGGTTTTACTGCCTACAAAAATCCATATTTGAGCTAAAAATGAAACAACCCAAAAGTCTGTAAGGTGGAAAAAGAAACTTTCTTTCCCACTGCATCCAGTCCCAACACCCTGTCTCAAAGGGAAGTCTCTCTATTGACTCGTTTCCACTTATGTTTTTTTTTCTGAACGGCCATTTATGTTACGCATTATATACAAAACTCACCTGTATATGTATGATATTAACTTGTCAATATAAATATTTCTGTTTATGTCATTGAGTGCATGTGAATTTTCAACTATCATTTTATGGAATTACTATTTAAATATATACTTACACAACTGAATATACCTAAGTACATCAGTATATATTTATATAAAATATACCCATAAAATAGCATATGTATGTGTGAGTGGGATTTTTATCACACACCTTTGATTTCATGTTGTCATGTATTTATTGCTTTAATTTTCTTAACACTCCATCCATCTATATAGCTTCCCTTTGTTCTTGTGTTTCTTAAATTGGCTCCACATGGCTTATGCTTCACTCTGTGCTGTTGGGCAATGATGTTATAACTTGTTAGCCATCATTTCTTGTTATTCTGCGCCATCTATTTTTCAGGTGTTTACACAGTCAGAACAGGTGTTACAATTCTCCTTGACCAGCTAATGAAAGACTTGAAAAAAAAAATCTTTTGCTTCAATGACCACAGGTTTTAGTTGAAAGCAGTGATTAAGACAGGGTGAAAGCAATCTCTCACGGTGCTGCAACATGCAGGTTTCTGAAGGGAACAGACTCTGATGTCCCAAACCTGGATAAACCTCTGCCTCACCAATACGACTGTGTTTCTCATAGTCTCAATTTCTAGCCCTCAAATTCAGCCCATTCTATCAATTCTATTCCTTTGCATTCAATTGAATACCGCCTTCTTATACTTGGATCAGGCTTCATAAAAGTCTGAGCAACTGGAGTGAAATTAAGCCTTGAGTGTTTCATGAAAGCAGCTTTCTGTTTTTTTCTTTGAGCCACAAATGACCTGAGCCTACATGCAGGAAGCTATTCTAGGATGCCACCCAATTAACCTTTGGAAAAATTTGTAAGTTCTTTTTAGATGTTTGGTTTTTTTTCAAGAAAAAAATATCTTTGCCTATTATGGCATAACTGCATTCCAAGTTATTCACTTTGTAATGAACAAAGACTCTTTCTCCCCCCCCATGGGAATGAAGAGGTGTGGTACTTAGGAAGAGAGAAAGACAAGGGAGCTCTTTTCCTCTCCAGGCGTTAAAACAACACAAGCAGAGAGCTGATGGGTGAAGGGGACATTTCATCCTTTCTGATTGCCTATGAAAAGGAGACAAGCCAGCTGGCTCAATGCCGGACAAAAGAGAAAACTTCAAAAAGAATTCCTTTTTTAAAATATGTTTTGTTTCCTGGCCAGAGTGGCCACTTGGTTATAAATACTAAGTGAAATAGTCACATGTTACATTTTTCTTTGTCATAATGACAACAGAACAGAAGAAAAAAAGTTTTTATTTCCCGGTGATGCAGCAGGTGGGATTTTAAAAGCGTAAACTGATGAGTCCATACCAAATAGCTTAGTTTGGTTGGCGTCTTCCTAAGCATTAAGAGGGATCTGTTGTTAAGTAAGTTTCATTAAAAGAATAAAGCACTGAAAGGATCTCAGTGGTTATGTCAAATGACGAGCGAGACATTCCAGCAGTCCTAAGCATGGGAAGCATGGTACTGGAAGGTATTACCTTTCCCTCTCCCTTGCTAAGCTGTTAGATTACATTCTAAAGATACCCACCAAAGTCTGTTCTCTTCCTTGGTCACTTTCTTATGCCAGACTCACTCCTGAGACTGATTATCAAGGTCCTACTATCATAGCATCAAGGTTCAGCACCAGCAATCTCTATTTGGCTACCCTAATTAACATACCCAATCAAAACTTACCAACAGATCCTAGCTCATTCTACCACAGACCTCCTCCTTTTCCTTCTTAAAATGAATACTTAAGAAGTTATTTGCTGCTGTTTCTGCTTTTCTGAGTCATTCAGACTCAGCCATCTTATCTCTTTGCCTTGCCTCATAAAGGATCTCTTTGTGTTTGGAAGTTGATGTTTAGGAGTGGTCTATAGCTAATCTGAGGTCCAGAGGGGAACACCCCAGAGTAAGCAGTTCCCATTAACCAGCGCTACTACATATAAAAGATGGAGCACACAATGTATGCCCACACACAGGACAAGAAGGTGAAAAATAACAGTACAAGCTCAGCTTCCAGGGTATCCAAACTCAGCAGTGTGCCTGGACTGTCTTCTTAGCCTGGCATTCCAATGTGGTTAGTATTTTCAAAAGGAATTTTGTTGAATTGTCGATTTAAAAGTATTTTCTCTGCATTGGTTTTGGGGGGGTTTCAACAGAAGATTCTTGTATGATATGAATATCAAGTCTTAAAAATAATGTACTTTTACATTTCAAATCATGAGAAATAATGAAGTACCTTGTACCACATGAAAGGTATATAAAATTTGAATTTCAATGTCCAGTTGATAAAAATTTAACTTGGGATATAACTGAACCTATCATTTATGAATAACCTTGGGTTGAAGGGAACAGAGAGAAAACTAGTAGATAGCTTTCAATTCCTATAAATGAGAAGCCCCAAATTCTAGTATTTCTAAAACCCATATGAGAGTGTAAGGAATCAGACTATGAGTTGGAGGGGAACCATGCGCTGCACAGGACAGTAGACAGTCTCACAATGTCAATCAATGCATGGCAGTTATCATTCTACAATTCGATAGAAATATAGCAAATATTGGTTTAGTTGGCCCGAGAAGTAAAGCTTGAAGTTTTATTCTTAGATGTTTGTTATTGGTAAATGAAGGAAAAGTTCCTATTGCTACACAATGAAGTGCAAAAGAAGGCATGCTGATGGTCTAGCTGCAAACCAATGGTAAAAGTTATGCAAGTCTGATGCAAAGTATATGAAATAGGCCCACTTAATGAGCTTATATTTTTTCTTTAAAGCATTTCCTCAGGTTGAAAGAGCTTTGCCTAAGTGATCAGACTGGACAAATTTTCTTTATTTCATAGAGATGTGTGATTTTTTTGGCTTTTTATAAAATGATTTTTTAATTGATTTTTATTGAGCTCTACATTTTTTTCTGCTCCCCTCCCTGCCTCTCCCATCCCCCTTCAAACCTCCCCCAAGGTCCCCATGCTCCCAGTTTACTCAAGAGATCTTTTCTACTTCCCATGTAGATTAGATCTATGTAAGTCTCCCTTAGTGTCCTCATTGTTGTCTAAGCTTACAAACCACAATCACAGAGATGTGCGATTTTAGAAACATGTAAATATTGATATTCTTCATCATTTTAAAATTCCTGGTATCTTTTTCTCATTTCCTTGATTATTCCTTAAGTGTCAATGAATAACTAATGAATTATCTCTTTACAGAAAACTTCAAGGTTTTTGAGTTTAACTGTCCTGAATCCCCAGAGGCTTATACAGCACATGATACATGAGGTAATTATAAATGTCTGTTGAGAAAAAAACGAAGGAATAATAGGTAATACTGTTGTCTAGTTACAGAAATCATCCAACACAAAAGTATCAATCAAAACTGGCAGGTTTCTAGGTGGTGGTGGCATTCCTTTGATTCCAGCACTCAGGAGGCAAAGAAAAGAAGTCAGTTTGGTCTACAGAGTGAGCTTCAGAACAGCCAGAGTGGTTACATAGAGAAACCCTGTCTCAAAATGCCAGAGAGAAAGAAAGAAAGAAAGAAAGAAAGAAAGAAAGAAAGAAAGAAAGAANNNNAAGAAAGAAAGAAAGAAAGAAAGAAAGAAAGAAAGAAAGAAAGAAAGTGGCAGGTTAATATCCATAAATGATTATTGTCATAACAGGGAATATTGTGATCTGAATACGTTTTCTAGATTACCATAGCAACATGTAATACTACCATGTGTCGTCTCTGTTTATAAACAGAATAGAGAATATACATGCACACCCACTGAGCATATTTCTCCCTAGTGTCTAGGCTCGTAGAATATCTATGTACCATAGATACATAAATGTCAAACACTCACTGTGAAGCACCATGGTTCATGGGAACATTAGTAAGAGATATGTTTTTGTACTTCTGCTTTTTATTGTAATTCACTGTAAGATACTACACAACACAGCTCTTCAAATTGCCAGGGAGAAAGTTATATTTTTCTCTGAAAATAGAGGTTGGAAAGATATATTTGTAATCATCTGTGTACATAAAGCTACTTACTCACTGTAGGCAAGAAATATGGTTGTAGACTTGCTTTTTAAGATTTCAAAAGCTACAGGAATTATTATGAATGCTGATAGCGATCAAGGAAGCAATTTGGCCTGTGGCCAGGAAAAGGAGCTGCTACCATTCAACAGATTTTCTTTATCTTTCCACAAAGATTCTTCCTTCTCCCATCATGTTTAAGAATTTCCATGAAAAATGTTCGCTAGCCTATTCTAACAATTAAAATAGACAGTAACCTTTGATGTTCAAATGTATAAAGCTGATGCTTGACAGACAACTTTTCATAATTCTGACAGAGATGCAATTTTATGTAGAGGCTTGTATATAAAAATTAATGTAATTCAAATTAGGCGTGTTTCAGTGTTTCTAGATGTTGTCAATGAATCACTGGTGTTCATGAGACAATTTCTAAATAAATGCAAAATGTTTAAAAATTACCAAATGCCAGAACAAAAGCTGAATTGCATTATTAGGAAAAATGAAATCAATATTGTGGTGGATAAAAGAAGAAATGCCTCCCAAAGCCTCAAGAACTTGAACACTTGGTTCTCAGTTGTAGATGCTGTTTGGTGAGGGTATGCATTCTTCAGGAAGGATAGGTTTGCTAGAGGAAGTGTATCACCTGGGTGGGCTTTGGGGTTCATAGTGTTGCCTTGCTTACAGCTCTCTTCATCTGCTCCCTGTGTGTTGGTAAAGTATTGGTCTCTCTTCTTTCTGATCTGACCTCGGATGAACTCTGTCCTTCCGGAACTGTAAGATAAATAGTATTCTCTTTTCTACAAGTTATTTTTATTCTAGTATTTTATCATGGAAGTAATTAATACTACTGATAATATAGATACCTCAATTATCTGCCCTTATAATTTTCCCACGAAATGTTGAAATACTCTACAAATTCTATCGTTGATATATGGGGTAGATTCCTATCGGTATTTGAATGGTCTCTGTGATGCCATTTCTCATAGCTCAGTGAAATGTGAAGATTCTGTTGATAATGACAATTTGCATCTGCCTTAAATCCATTGCTTACAGATCTCAGAAAGCTTTACTTAATATCAAGTGATTATATCACACAGTCACCTAGAGTGACTGGCTTAATTCTGCCTATTTCTAGAAGGATAGTATACTAATAGATATTAAACTGGTAAGTCATGGTTAGCTAGATAATCAAAACCAGACAAACATATTTCCGGAAATAGCATGCTTCCTACAGTTATTAACTTCTACATGAAAGAGTATTGTTGGATTTGGGGCTTGTCCAAAATTGTCCAGCTTCTGTACTGAGAATAGTGCAGTGGTCAAGTCTTTGACGGTTATCCATACCCCATTCTCTGATTCAGCCACTGTTCACATAAACTTTTAGAGGAAAAAAAGTGTCAGGCAAAGTCTTTGTGTTTATGCAACACTGAGAATGACATAAATTATCTAAAAATCGATAAAGGAAAATTTAAACATATTTTTTATATCTACTGACTATCATACACAAAATACTTACACAAATTTACACATATTCATTTTTTCGATGGCCCTGTTGAGTCTATTACCAATAGTTTAGATTCCCACTTACATTTTTGCCCCAGTTTTTGTTTACGCTGCCTGCTCTGCTCTGACTATATAGTATAGGTGTGGAGTCCAGTGTGCAACCACAGCAGGCATATAATAGGACCAATGCCCAATTTACTGAAGAATGGTAAAAACAAAAAGTACAAGTGCAGAGATTTTGATGCTCTTGCAGAGTTACAAGTCCAAACATGAAACCAATTATCTTCCAATGTCTTATGCAACTGCATTACAGTTCCTGTTGCTGAGATGGATCAGCACGACCAAAAGCAGCTTGGGAGCTAAGGTTTATTTCTGTCTACAACTCTCAGGTCACACTCTGTGCTGTCTATTATTGTTGTCAACCTGACTACATGTGGAATTAACTAAAACCCAAGCAACTAGGCACACCTGTGAGGGATTTTTCTCAACTGAATCATTTGAAGTAATAAGACCCATCCTAAATCTTGATCTTTTGAGGTGAGAGGATCCCATCTTAAATCTGGGCAGTACCTTCTGGTGTCAGCCTATGTAAAAGATATAGAGAAAGGAAGCTCTTGCACTTTGCCTGTTTGCCTTCATTCTCAATGGCAAGTCCATTCTTTCTTCTTTGGCATTAGAACCTAATTCTTTAGGATTCTGACATATACTGAAGACCAACTGAGACATCCAGCACCCTGGACTGAACAAATACTGCATTCTTGGCCTTTCTATGGGGAGACAACCATTGTTGAAATAGTTGGGCCAAAACTTGTAAGCTACTCTAATAAATGCTGTTTATATAACAAAAACTAAGAAAAACCTAAAACCAGCACGACTTAGATGCTTTTCTTAATAAACCACAAGAGAAAGGGTATAATTTTTTATCTAAAAGTTGACACTGACTTTTGCCTTTGTTGATTTTATTTTCTTTATGAAGAGCCTGGTTTTGAGCGGAATTATAAAAGTACAGAATATCACCAACTCCCTGTGCTGAGGTAAAGAGCCATGGGAGAAATGAGGACATAGAAAGATCAAAGCAGGAAGCAACAAGCCCCTTTCAACCTCTTTCAGCCTGCCAATCTGCCCTTCTGTGCAAGCAAGCCTAACAAACAACCAGCTGGGAAATCAGAAATACACTCTGAGTGTCCCATGATTACTAGCAAAGAAATTCAAACACTATATATTGGTCTGGGAGAAGAAGAGCATGTGCCAAAAGAAAAATAATCACTTTTTCCTGTATTTTATTTTTGTATTTCCATAATTTAGTAAAGGGTATACTCTCAATCTCTGAAGAAAATAATCATGAGAAAATAATCTAATGCCCATTAACTTTCTGATAATGGCTATTTATTTCTTAATTTTTACTTAAGAAATATTTATATATCTTGTGTGTTTATGTTCACATTTATGCAAGTACCTGCAGAGACAAAAAGAGGGTGTTGTAACTCTTGGCTTTAGAGAAACAGGCACTTATGAGATGCCTGATGTATACATAGGCCACCTAATTCCAATCTTCTACAAGAACATAATTCTCTCTTAATTTCTGAGCCACCTTTCTAGCCCAGATAATGACTCTTCATGATATAGCTACTGGCTTCCCCTTCACCCCAATTCCTAATACCCTTCTGAGTTAACATACATATATCTGTATATAGCTCTATTTATCAATCCTAAGTTTACTAAGATCCTTGATTCTTGCTATAGTCTCTTCCAGATTCTGTTACTCCACTTGTAATTTTCCACTGTGTTAATCTTAGTCATTTGGGGTAAACTTCAAATAGATTCTGCAATGTCAGGTTCTTATTAGTACACCACATAAAAGAAGTAAGCTGTTGTTACTGACTAATGGAAAGTAGCCACTAAATGTTTGTTATTATGATCCTAACCTTTCATATCTTTATCAAGGTTTTGATTTCCCAAATACTCTCTAACACCTATCTGTGTATCTCTTGGTAATATCACAGCATCTCAGACTGTTAGAAGAATCCTAGGAGTGTTGCCCCCTCAAACTACCTGTTTTGATTTTTTTGTTGCATTTAAAAATTGTATGCATGTCTGCTTATGTATGCATATGTGCACATGTGTGCATGCACATATGGTATGTATATGAAGGTCAAATAACAAGTTGCAGGCGTTACTTCTCTCTTTCATCATTTGGATCCTTGATACTGAACTGGTGTTGCCTAATTCAGCAGAAACCATCTCTCAGGTGGAACTATCATGTGGCTCACTGCCTGACTTTAAATAATTCCGAACATGTAATCAGATCCCACCATTCAGGATAATGGAGCAAAGGAAAGGTGGATGGAGAGACAGAAGAGAAACAGAGAGGAATGGACTGTGTAGGATAAAGTGAGATATTATATGCTGATAGATGTGGCCAGGGTAGTACTATAAATGCATATGGTTGGTTGCCGTGGCAACTGTGAAACTTAAAAAGTGAAAGAATACCACTTGTGTCATAATGGAGCTGGAATATATGTCCTGATACATTTCTTCCATCTACATTAAGATCATGAATTATGTAAAACATGCCATCTAAAGAGTTTATATTTAACTGCTAGACACAGAGCAATTTGGAAACATTTAGAAATTATTTTTCTTTTAATTTCTAATTAGATGCTCTGCTAACAATGGAAAAGGTGAAAATACATTTTGAGAGAGGTTTTTTTTGATAGATTGAAACCATTCATGTGGAAGTCTAAAACATTACTCTAATTGATGTTCAGCTTTTACAGAAAGTTGGGATGTCTCACTCTTCTTTTTAAAATAAATGACTTCAAGTGTTAAAAGCTCAGTTGAAGATTCTATAGGTGCCATTAACGAAGACATGAATGACAGAAGGAAGTGAAGAGAGGGACCAGGACAGTCACAAACGTCACTTTGGGTACATTAGGAAGAATTTTGGATTTTAGGTGTGTGTGAGTTTAGAGGTTTAGAAGCACTGGCTTTTATTTCATTACATAACTATATGAAATGTATTGAATTTCAGTATGAGTAAAAACATGAGAATAAAAGAACTATAAGAAAACTGAAGGCATAAACAAGGAAGAAAAAATCAGTATGGATCAAGAAATAATGGGTCAAAAATAGAGTCATCTATTTAGCACAAGGAGTCAGGCCACTGAGAAGATTTCCAGAACAAGGAACAGAGGGCTTTGGCAAAGACGAAGAAAGACTGAGTGCCTGGGTCGATCTATTACCCTGCACATGGGTGGGAAGGGGGCCCTGGTTTCTTTTTTGGTGTTATCCTGATGTGAGTGGATTTAGTCCAAAGTCTTCACTCTTTCTGGTACCTTGGAAAGAGAGTGAAAGCTTTTCTTTATTCAGTTTACAGCACAATCTGGTGGTTCTGAGTCACAGGCTTCTCTTGGTGTGAAAGGACAGAGACATATTTATGCAAAAACAATCATGGGAAACTTGCTACTCTTCACATCTCAAATCCCAAGGCCACTAATCTCTTTTTGCTAACCTTTTTCAGTCTTGACAGGATGGGTTTAAATATTTTTTCCAATACTTTTAGCCACAATTATTAAGAAGAATAAAATGAGGTGTACTTCTTAATTCTATCTTGAATTATATGAAAGGTCTGTAAATAATTCTTTAGTGAGGTCATGATAGCATGGAGATATACCACGGTGACTGAGCATTTGCCCTGGTTGTGTTTAGGCTGAATGGTTAAACCAGGACCCTACACATGCACAAGACTGGACATTGTAACTCAAAGGATTTTACCTTGCCAGCAGTTGTAGAGAAACATATCTTTCTTCTCTGTTTCTTGCATTAGAAATATATTCAAATATTTTGTTTTACTATTTCTGCTTACAAGTGAAAAAACAATTGAAGGAAAAATAAATAACAAAGGCAGCTTTTAACTATATTATTTTTAAAGTGTCAGGTAAAAAATCTTAAGGTAAAAAATCTTAATATTAGTTTTATGATTTTAGTCAGATATTTTAAAAACCTCTCAGTAATCTTAAGGCCTTTGTAAAAATAATATTATGAATTAATGAACCAATTGACTATCTCCTCTCTTTTGTTTCATAAAGAATAATTTGAAAATAATGTTAATATTTGAACACTATTTTCTTTTACATTTTTGGTTCCAAGAATCTAACCCATAACATTTCAATGTGCTAATGACACACAAGCATAGAACTACATCCTTAGCTTGGATAATATTTGAACTAAATTATTATTGTTCTTTTTATTTGACAATTTAAAATAAACTTTTTGGAAAAATGTTCAAAATCAAAGTCTAAGAATTAAAGTCTAAGAATTATTTTTATTTCCTCTGTAGAATAAATGTGATTTTAACCACCTCAACTTCAACAAAATAGAAAACACAGCTGGAAATTTAACTAAATGCCTATTATAGTTGCTCTTCCGAGAAGGAGAAAGTTAGCCAAATGTACGTGAGATATTAAAAAATTATACAAAGCACGGAAGAGACTCTTTTTTGAAAGCTGTAAGTTGTAATATATACTTTCAAAACTGGAAGATAATTTTTTAAATCTCTTGGTAATTTTAATTTTAATAATTTTATAGTCCCTACAAGCAGACGGAGCCTGAAGTATTTGAACTAGTTCCAAATTCAAGGTTACTCTGAAACTTGTGATTTTAGATATCCTGTGTGCATGAGGTACAAAGAGAGCAGAGGGAAACATTAACATCCAGTTGTGTGGCTAATGGTGATATTTGTTTTGGAAACATATCTCCTTGCCATTTTTAAATTTTCCTTAAATGAAAAAGCATTCAATTTGGAACTGTTAATAAAAAAATGTATATTATCTTCTAAGAATAGTGCCCAAGACACTGGCTATATCTTCCTACTCCTCACACTCCATTTTGCTATCAAATCATGAATGATATGAAGAGTATGACTTTCTATCCTGACAAAAACAATACTGTTGAATAAATCCCACTGGAAAGACAGAATAAAGATTCACCAGTCTAATCAAGCAGGAGAATCTGGGTTTTATCAAGAACTCAAGGTCTCTTGGAATGCTCCACACACACCTCAACATGTTGTACCCTGTTCTTAAGATTACTTTCCACCAATAGCTACAGGTGCATATATCCATTATGAAGGCTTAAACTTAATTCTTAATATGCTTTTAATTATTAGTGTAACCTAAGCTATAATTAAATTACACTTAGTGCATTGAAAAATAGTTGTTCAAATAATGTAAGTGGTACCAATCATAAAGTAGGTTACAGAAGAGTTAGGATTTTAAAATACCAGATATAAAGAGATTTTACTTTACTTATTTCTTTTAAGCAGGAAAACAAGATACAATTGGGTAGGAATTACCCTCCTCAGAATGAGCCTGTGTGTAGTAATTAGCATTTTTAGGAAAGCTTCTGGTAAACTGCACAGCAGAATATAATACAAATGGCTCTTCCTTCAGTCTGCTTTGCCACTTCAATGTAAGCACTTGAGGAAAGGATAATAATTTTATTATCAGAAGACTTTCTTAGTTAACACTTATAAACGATGTCACCTTTATTTTGTTCTTAAAGATTTTCATCTATAGGAAAAATAAATGCTGCTACAATAGCAATCTCATGTAAATTCTGGTAGTAATTATGAAGTACTTTTCCTATACCACATATCCCCAAAGAAACTTTTTATAATAAATATGCAAAAGACACATATAGGGAAGTTTGTCCAGTCACTATGTTTTAGTGTCGGTGAAACCTTCTGTGTCTTGCTGAACAGCTCTGTCCCACCAGCCATTCCCAAAAAACTACACTGTGACTTAATATTGATTATAAATACTTGGCCAATAGATTAGGCCTGTTTTAAGCTAGTTCTCATAGCTTACCACAACCCATTTCTTTTAATCTACATGCTGTTCCAAGGCTCATTTACCTAATCTACATATTTCCCATGCTGCTTCTTAAGCTCCTCATGGCATCTCCTCAGACTCTGTTCTTCATCCCAGTATCCTCAGGTTGATTGTTCCACCTAACTTTATCCTGCATTGCTATATGCCAATCATCTATTAACCAATGAGAGTAATACATATATACAGTATACAGAAGGATTAATCCACAGAATTTCTCCCTTTTTGTCTAATTAAAAAGGAAGACATTAAACTTAACACATTAAAACTATATATAACAAAGCAGTTATTACTATTATGGTTACAATATCTAGTTTATTTGTATTTTGCAAAATTAAAGAAAATATTCTACCTTTTATCTTTCTTTCTCCAAAGTTTTGTAACTAATTTTTTTTATCATAATTAGAGAAAACTATAATTATACCTAACTAAGAATTAAGTTCTTTTTACTCTGGATATACATGACAAATTATGGTTCTTTAACCTCTTCACGATCGGCTGCATATGACATTTAAAATGTTTAAGTCTTCTTCAGTGAGCCACAACCATGTCTAATAATGACTTTTGAAATCTCCAAAAGGAGGATAAGGCCCACATCAATGATTCCACCTGGATTGTGGTAACAACACTAAGCTGACAAACACAGTCCAAAGATCAGGTTTGGACTACAAACTGCTCAGGAAAATTTCAAGTTGACTGGCTGAGATGGTTCAGCCTCACAGACCACTCTAGCCAGAATTTGAGATAAGCCCTGCTTTCTTTTGTCCATTACACAAACTGTACAACAAATGATATAGCTAGATTTCCCAGGACTTGACAGTTATCTCATTTTTTTCAGAGTTCCCTAAAAATGCCATTGCTCCAAATAACAGGAAGTAATTTTAATGACATGGCACCCACAGTCCCAAGAGGTAGGGTGGGCAGTTTTTGGTCATTCACTGGATTATGAATATTTATCACCATTTAAGGGGGGGTAATTACAAGTTGTAAAGGTCAAGAAAAAAGCTTAACAAAGAAGAAAGATTTGGAGATCTCATTCTGAAAAAGGGGGTATAGAACTCATGGGATAAATGGGTATATTATTGAATCTATATTTAAACCAAAAAATCAACTATTAGTCTTAAATATTTTACATTGGTATGGATTTTTGCACATTGATACAAATTTAAGATTATTTTTGTTACAACCTTCTGTGCATACATTTCTACTCTTGTTCAAGGTACTGTACCTATACAACTCATTTAAAAATGCAATTTAAATTTCTAGTCCTTGAAAATTACTATTAAAAACTATTTAGGATAATAAAGAAAGGCACATTAATAGTTACCTATTACAATAAAACTTGTAGTCATGTTAGCTATCTTTTCAAGGTCAAACAAAGATTTAGTTTAGACAGACAGGTGGTCTTCAAACACTTCAAAGATCTATAGAATATGGCATTTAAGATGTTTTACTAACATAATAGTATGTTTTCTTTTATCACAGAGACATGTCTGTTCATGTCCACTTCACCAATCTACTTCAGAGATGATGTGTCTTCTGTTGGAAGCTCTGCCTCAGCCCCCCTCCTACCTCTCCAAATCTGCTCCTTTCAGAAAGCCTTCCAAGTGGTGGCTCCTTCCCCAGATATGCTTAAGGCCATATCTACAGAGTATTTAAGCCCTGCTCCCTAGACCTGCCATGTGATTTCTCTTCTTCCCTCTCCTGCTTCATTTCTGGGGAGCTTACTAGCTAACCAGGGATGCTTTGCTCATTAAACCTGGACTTTTAATTTGACTTGATCTGGCTTATTATGTGAGTGGAGAAACTCAGAACCAGGGATACAAAAATAGTTAACAATGGGCATCAAAGAAGCTCCATAAGAAGTTTACTTTCTTAATGGTAAAAGTTAGTTTACAGGACAAGAAACTGCCCTTGCTCTGACTGATGACAGTATGCTGCCCAAATTGGACAAGCATGACACAAAAGAAAGTGACTGCCAATCTTGGCCAAAACAAAACAGGTCAGTCCCTCAAAAATCCTCTCTGATATTCTAGGCCTGTTCGCCAATGATGGATACCCCAACATTGCAGAGGAACCTTGAGTGACTGTCCAAGCAGCCAGCTACTTCTGTCATATCTTAGGTTTGGAAGTTGTTGCTTTTCACTTCCTGTTTACTCAGGTAAAAAAAAAAGTATGTCCTTTTTAGGTCTCTGATGGAGTTGAAGGTTAGATAGTTATAGTTTTATTTTTCTTTGTTACTAAATTCGAAGAAGAACCTCACAGAAGAGATTTAAAGTGTATAGGTTGAGAGATATAAAAGATAGTTTTGAGTTAGTAACACAAGTTAGGATAGAAAATGAATTAGGTACAACACTTTGAACTCACCAAGATAGGATGGATAGTAGAACAACTTCTCTGAATTTGTCAAATGCAGGTGGACTGGACATTGTTAATATAATTCTTGCCTATATATATTTGTATATAATTATTGTACTCACTATATATAGTTTTACCATGTTAGTCAACACCTTTGCTTTTTATTTAGACAAAAAGAGGACTATGAGTGAGATAATTTGGTTGAGTTTTACCAAATAAAGCTTGTCTGCAGTCAGAGGGTAGAGGTAACCATGAACTAACCAAAATTAACCATAGAGGTTTGGAGGACTGCAGACAAAGAAGAGACAGGAAGTAGCAAGGCAGGGGTCAGGGAGGATTTCAGCCCTTTTGGATGGAGGAATGGAAGAGGGAGGAGGTGACTGATAGATGCTCTCTTTTTCTCTGATATTTCAAGTTCTTTCCACAATATCTGAGTTGTAATTTTTATTGATAAAGAGTAATTAGACTAATGCTTCATTTCAGTTTTTATAGTT
>LOJH01047577.1:0-13188 GCA_001685095.1 Ellobius talpinus
TATAAGCTAGCCATGTGGGAGCCAGGCGGGATGAAAAGCAGGCCTGCTCTCCCCCATCACTACACCAGGCAGTGCTTAAATGAATACAATTTGTTTGTTGTTATTTCGGGGTATAAGCTAGCCGTGCGTGAGCCGGGCGGGACGAAAAGCAGGCCTACTCTCCCCCTATCACTGCAAGAGCCTCCCTTACCAGGCTTGACTTGGATGCCTAATTGGACAATAAAGTATAAGTGGGTCACATAGAGCCTTGCTGTCTATATATCTTCCATTCAGCTGCCAAGTTTGAGTAGCGTAGTATGTATTCAGTCTATATCACCAACAAGGCCTAAAATATTTAACAGTAAATTTCATAACTGTGATAAAGTAGAACAAATAATTAAAGCCAATAAAACTATTATAAACAAAAATATTTTTGGCTATAGGCATTCTTAATGATAAGAAAGTACTTTTCATTTTGTAGTCATAATTATTCACAAAATTTCATCAACATTTAGATTATTTTTCATCAAAATAAACAAACCTCTCAATTTTATTATGATATTTTATTCTTTAACATTTAGTAAATTTCCATTTATGTGTGTTTTTGTATCACTGTGTGAGGATATGTGCAGCATGTACATTAAGGTGAACAGAGAAACCAGAAGAAGGCTTTTGATTCCATAAAACTATAGTTACAGGTTGTTGTGAGCCACTAGGTGAGTGCAAGGAACCAAGCTCAGGTCCTCGGTAAGAAAAATAAGTGTTCTAGCCCATGGAGTTTTCTTTCCAGCTTGTTAAGATGGTGTTTTTCAAACAAACAAAAAAAATAGTCATTCAAATGAAATTGCTATCTTTGACTTGGTCATATATGAGCACATGTGCATAACATGAAGAAATACATGGAATTCTTATCTCCAATCTTCACCAGTAAAATACTCAAAGGTAAAATTAACTTCACGTAACTTATAAATTACAAAAGCAATAAGTTCATTTACATCTGTATTAATGAACAATACTTAAAAGACTGGCTTTGCCATTTCCTCTATTCTTTGAATGTCCTTTTTCAATTTGACCCGTAAGATACAAAGCATTTATTTCTCAATTGAAAGGCCTGGCACAATGTCCATGGAGAAGTATCCCAGGTCACTTTCATTAGGAGGCAATGGTGACTTTATAAATCTGTTACTTCACCTATTATGTTGCATTGGTATTATTTGAGTAACAAGACTAGAAAACAAAATAATTCTGAGGTAACTCAGACCCAGAAAAGCAAACATGGCATGTACTCATTCATAAGTGTATATTAAGTGTAAAGTAAAAAAAAAATCCAGGCTGCAATCCACAGCCACAGAGAGACTAGATATCAAGGAGGGCCAAAGAGTGACACATGAATTTTCCTGGGAAGGGAAAATAGAAGAGATCACCAGGGTAAATGGAGGTGTGGGGGCAGGATGGGAAGATGTGAACCTGTGGGATCGGGTGGGTGGGTTGAGGTCAGGGATATTAATGAAAGAGATGTCTTTATGGGGTGAAATTTTGGGGTGAGGAAGAAATCTGGAGCCAGGGAAGCTCCCAGGAATCCACAATGATGACTAAGCCCCAGCTAAGACTCCTAGTTATGATAAAAGAGGGTGCCTGAACTGGCCCACTACAGTAATCAGATTGACGACTGTACTAATTGTTGCCAGAGAGCCTTTATCCAGTAACTGATAGAAGTAGATGCAGACATTCACAGTCAAACACTGGGCCAAGCTCTGGGAGTACTTTTGAAGAGAAGAAGGAGGGATTATACGAGCCAGGGATCTCTAGGCCATAAATGGAGGAACCCACAGATACAACTGTCCTGAGCTCATGGGAGCACACGAACACTGGACCGAAAACTAGGGAGATTGTGTGAGACTGACCTAGTCTCTATGCATGTGTGTGACAGTTGTGTGGCTTGATCTGTTTGTGGCAATCCTGTCCCTGACACTTTAGCCGGCTTTGGGAAATTTATTCTGCATATTGGATTGCCTTGCATAACCTTGATGCAAGGGAGGAGCTTGGTCCTGCCTCAGCTTGATGAGTCAGGATTTTTTGTTGCCCATGGGAGGCCTGCCCCTTTCTTAATCCAGACAGAGGAGAAGTGGAGGGGAGGGACATAGATGGAAGGCAGGAGGAGGGAACAGCAGGAGAGAGGGAGGGGGAAATGAGGTTGGTATTTAAAACAAATGAAAAATGCAATTAATAAAAACAAGCAAGAAGCAAACAAACAAAAAACTCAATATTGTGAACACTTACTGCTTTTACTCTTCTCTTACAATGAATGTAGCACTGAATTGTATTATTATTATTCCCAAATTTCATAATTTTTGATGATATCATAAGAACCCTTTATTGGAAAAAGGATATTCTTCAGTAATGGTAGATTCAATCTCAGTAAACATTTTGCTAATATTTAACTAACCACAATTAGGTAGAGCAATACTTTAAGAGAATTTATATCTCCCTTCAGTGTTTTAATTGTCTTGTCATTAGCACTGTCATACAAAGACTATAATTACCTACAATTATCCTTTAGTGTATATCTCAATTATACTTATTTGGAAATTCTTTTATTCATTTCAAGTTTATCTATGCTTTTAAGCTTCATTTTCTCTGATTAAATCCAATTAACTAACAAAGAATATGAAAGAATGTTGAGAGGCCTGCATTGTGCTGTGGATTCAACAAGAAAGATTACCTAAGATACCAGGGAACGTCGCGGAGGAACTTTAATTCTAGGAATGTTTCACACTGCAGAAATCAAAGATTTTCTAAATTTTTCCTCGCATTTTCAGTGATAATCTATAGAAATTATGTCATGATAGAAAGGTCAATATTTTAACAGCACATCAAATGTATGTATGTGTATATGCATACACACATATATGTATGTATGGAGTTGCATATATATATATGTATGCATGGCAAACATTAATAAAAGTGTAAGAAAAACAGAAAAATCAAGTACTGGAGTTGGAAACATACCTTTGATGAGTCAACAATGACTCTGTCCAGACCACAGTTTATATGTTGATTATTGTCAAGCAGATATCTGATTAAGGAGTCTGTCATTTAACAATTATGTCATGATGTAAAGCTTGAAAGCATGTCAAGATAGTTGTAATGATGTGGCCCATCATGTGACAGAACCTTTTGATGCAATCAAAAACTATAGGACATTTGACCTGCATGAAGCTGCTAGAACCATAGAGTTTAATAGCAAATTTCATTTTAATAGACAGCAAACACTCTTAAAAACAAAGTATAGTATAAATGTGTAAACCAGTATATTAATCATTAATTAATTTTAAGTATCATATACTATCAATAATTTAGCATGCTATGATTTCGTGTCATTAGTGTGTAAAGGATTGTTCACACTAACAATATGATCGAAGAGCCGTCTGTCAATCGATTCCTGCACTCCCACCTGGAGGAGTTGCCAGATGGAAGTTGGATATTATTAACATAGGTGGGTAAAGACCTCTTGGGTTTTGTCTGAGAGTTGTTCTGTTTCACATTTCTCAAAAGACTTATTGAAAGACTTTTCTCATTATATTCCGAATGCCATTGATTAACACAGTGTTTACCTTTATAATAATTGTGGCAAATTCCAGGAAGTTATTTTTCCTTACGAGTGATAGGTGAGGTCTTAAGGTAGCTCAATATTCCCTGTAAAAATGATTTAAAAAATCAAAACTACAGATATTTTGTTTTTATTTTTTGAATTTTGAACCCTTATGCTAACATTTTCATTTGATATTGATTTGGTATTATATTTCATGGATATTTTCACTTCATGTGTATATTCTCTGTGATGATGACCCATTGCATTAAATAACTTTTTTTTTCAAGTCAGCTGGCAGCCTGGCTTTCAGGAGTAGCATTGTCACATTCTATAGCCCTGATGAGGCTGTCTGTCTTATCTATGTGTGTCACATTTTGTCTAACTACTCTCCTGTACACAAATTATTCATCCCTAGGTTCAGGGAAATTTTGTCTGATAATTGGCTGTTTATCTTTAAACTCTTGCCAAGCTCTCATAACCCAAAATGAATGTGAGTATAAAATTTGATAGTTATATAGCTAATCCTGAACATTGTCATTAACTTTTGCCACACAGAGTTGTTCTACCATGATAACACCAGCTTTTCTATTCCTTTCTTCCTGTACATCACATTTGTGTCCCAAACATCTCTTCCACTGTAAATATCATCTTCCACTGAGACATTCCTTAAAAAGAAAACTCATTTTATATGAGATAAAAATCTACCATTGTAGCACTGAAAGGGGCCTGAACTCCATTTTTCTCTCATTGTATATCTGAACTGCTTAAATAACTTAAAAATCAAAAGCATTGTGTAAGTCCTGCAGCCTTCTTACCTACAGGGAGAGCCAAATGATCCTTAAATTACAGAGCTCTAAAGACTTCTTGACTACAATATTGTGAAGGAGATAGTTTGGAATCTCTAGGGGGGACCGGTGAGATCTATTTGAACCTTTTTCTTAGAACTACCCTATTTTGGTCATTCTACAGATTTTGAGTTACTTTCATCTGCACTAAAGGCATTTTATAGTGGGTCAGAGGGAGGACAAGAAGTTTTAACTGGCCAGCAGTCTGTTGGCCCCCAAAGGGTGTCATGGATTTGTCTCCAAGGAGCTCCAAAGACAGGAACAGCACTCCAAATACTAAAGGAGTTTTACAGAAAACAATTTCCCTTGCTCAGGTTTTCATTTTAGAGTTCTTTAAATTTTGTGCCAGATTTTCAGATCTAATATTTTCTGTTCTGAAAACCATGAACCATGCTCAATAATAGTGTCTAAAAATTGATCTAAATCATCCTTATTAATTTAACATTCCTTTATTTCAAGATATGCTTGAATAAACAGATATCATATTTGGGAATACTTTGTGAATTTTACTTATTCTTCGGTACCTACCAGTTGTTGTGCTTCCCATATTTTCATGCTACCCTTTTTCAAGCTGAATCCACTATGGATCCTGCTTTGAGCATCCTTCAAGTCTTACATTGTTAGTCACCACTTGCTAAGTACAGAACAGCCATGGGCAATAGAGAAATCAGGGAAGAATGATAATGGTAGGCAGAGACACTAGATTCTCTGTTGACTTTGAGAATAAACAGTTTTTTATTATTTTCTCTATTGTTTATATAACACTTGACTACTAAAGATAGCCCTGAAATTAAGGCCTGAGGAAAAAGTTTTCATGTCCCCTTTATCTGCATACTTTCTACACTTCCATATCTTTGTGGTCTTCTTTGTATCAGATGACACTTCTTTTTAGACTTAATCTCATGTCTGTGACTTTCTGCTCTCTTATAGCCACATCTTGGACAAATTTGTGTCTGAGAAGGAACTGTGGACTCTCTGAAACACAGTACAGCATAATCACAGATGGCTATGTTATGTGACTACAATGGCTACAGTAAAACTATGCAAAAGAATATTTTAATCCTCTTTATAGTCATTTGTGGCACCTGCTATAGTCTGAGTATAAAGTGTTCCTGAGGGTAAACACAGTAAAACCCGGGTTACAAGCCTCAAGTATTTTCTGGATTTCTAGAACATTGGAAGTGACCAATGTCAAGAAGTTAGATAATTGGTATTTGGTTTATGGGACAGTGCTTAAAACATCTTCTTCTGTCTCTCTTTCATTCCTGTTCACCATGAAGGAAGCATTATATTTTACCCCACACTTGTATTGTGATGTATTGACTAGGATCTTTTTACTAACTGGTACCATGGAACAAAAACAATGATTCAAATACCCATGGACATTTGAAACTATTAGACAACTAAATATTTCTCCCTTAAGTAGATTATCTCAAATATTTTTGTCATAATAGTTGGTAATGAAGATGCTGCCATGAACTTTGTAGGGGTTTTTAATATAAATTATATCACTCAGTCATGACTTTAGTTCAAATGAGTGGTTCCAATCTATCAACTAATTTGTTCTAATTACAGTAATGTTGTCTTTCAGTCACTAATGGCAGGGTATTCATTATTCTAAACACAACATGTATGATATCCTAAAGCATACTTTCTAAGTCTTGAGATCTCCTGAAAATCCTTTAGCGTACTGACACAATCCAAAGTACATATTGTGATTAAATTAAGCAAAATCTATTAACAGCAGGATAGCTTGGAAATCCCCAAACATTTAGGCTAAACATCACAATTTTAACTTCATTTGAGTCCAAGAAGTATTTTAAAAATAAATTTAAAAACGTTTAGGACTCAAAGAATTTAGAGCTTAAAACATCAGAATTTTTAGATCCAGGCTAAGTGGTACATATGAGGAAATGCATAAGATAGAATGTACATAAAGCAAAACAAGGCAGTTGTAACATTGATAACCTATGTCTCCACACTGGAAATCAGAAAATGAGGAATTAAACCCAATGTAATTAAAATATAAGAAATAATCTTCAAAATAGAATCAGTTAATTTTTAAAGGAAAGCAACAAAGTTAAATGACATTAAATTTTCATTATTTAAATAGACCATTGATTAATTACCAACAAGCATGGCTAATCGTGAACAAAAAAAAGAAAGAACACAATTACTGACATCAGAAATAAAACAGAAGCTATCAACACTAAGCCTACAGCATTCAAAGATAACAAATGTGAATAATTTTCTGTCTACTTTGATAATCTAGAGACAAAGGAAAAATTATATAAATAAGCTTACATATATAAGGTATGCTGCAACAATAATTAACTTTTCAAAACAGAAAACACAAGAATCCAACATCCATAATCCAGTTGCCCATCAATGAATTCTATCAAAAATTGAAGCAAGAAATCACTTCAATATTTTTAGTTAAAGCAAAAGAAATACTCCCTAATTCTCTATAGTAGGTATACCATAATAAATATATTACAAGGAAAAAAACAAAAGAAAATTACCTTTTAACAAAGATAAATACACACACAAAACACTCTATATAAGTATACACATATATTCATGTGCACATAAATATATTTAATCAAAATTTCTGCATGTTTTATATATGTATAATATATGAATATGTAGAAAATTTGGATAAAATATGAGCTTGCAAGATTATATTAATAACCTTAACATCTGAAAAGTAGGGGCAAGAGAATCACAGGTGTGTTGTTAATCTGAGATACACACTAAGATGCACGCCAACCTTGTCTACAGAGTAAGAGCCTGCTTCAAAACCCATAAACACACACACACACAACACACACATGCATGCACTAAAGAGAAGAATAATAAAATACAAATAAATTTCAAGGAACCCAAGTAAATTATAGCATAATAGAAGGATATATATAATATTTAATATATAAAACCCTATCTATTTTATGATCTACTCATAATGAATTAGTATAATTTGGAATTCAAAATATGACATGATTTTATCAGTACCACAAAATTAAATATATGCACATAAATATATACCTATATAACAAAAACTTAAAATTGGATGCAAATAGACAGTGGTAAAGAAAAATAAGAATAAATGAATACATAAATTAATCTAAATAAATGAAAATACTTTATTTCAGAAATGTTTTTACAGTGTTGCATTCCCTACAAAGTAGAGTCAATATAGCCTCAATAAATAAGAAGTATTCTTACTAGCTCGGTGGCCTGTAAATCTTTGCTGTTATTGCTTTACAATATTTTGTGTCATGCACATTCCACTGTGTTGCTGCTACAACTCATGCTCCAGAATACATATGGCCACATGCTGTCGTTTATCCTATACAATGCCCAGAAGTGTATTTTCTGGGTGGTGTGATTAGGGCAGGTTAAATGTTTGAAAACGGTTTCCTTTACTTATTTACTTATTTGCCTCTTCATTTTAACTTTTTCTTAAGAAAATCTATGAGATTTCTTCTGAATTAAAATTGCTCATTCCTTTCCCTTTGTGTCTTGGGGAAAAATACAACTGGGCATCATAAAGGTTGAAAATGTAACCTTTGACATAATACTCTACTTTTAATTGGACCCAATTTCTTTTATTAAGATGAACTTCATTTTTAGTTTCCTCCTATATTAAACAGGAAAAAAAAGAGGGGAATCCAGATGTTGGGTAGAGAGTGGCACCCAGGAGTGTATTTCCTCTTAAACTCTTTTTAAAAACAAAACAAAACAAACTCTCTTCTCTCATCTTCTCTTCACCACTCAGAGCAAATCTGTGCTGCAGTCATTGAGGTCCTTAGGATTTCTTGAGGGCATACTTGATTAAACACTTACAGGTTTTGCTCCTTGACCTTTCAAGTTTGCTTTGGGTTTTGTCGTAATTTCCCCTCCTGTTCCATTTGTCTTTGTCTCTATCTCCCTACTAAACTCAAACTTTATTTGAAAACACTTGTGTTTTACAAGTTGTGGGTCTTATTATGTCAACACATAACATTGTCCTACTAAATGTCTCCCCCTTCATTTATCCATTCTCTCTTATTTCCTCAAGCTCTGTTACCTTCTTGTCTCTGAGACTAGTACACTAACTGCGGATCAATTCTTAGCACATCTAGGCATTACAGAAGCGTAAGTACATATTCCATCTGAACTGTCTGCGTGACATTTGACAAGGTACTTAACATGGAGAAAACTGAACTTAAGGTCTTTACTTGCATGATTCGAATTAATTGCCTACTACCTCATTTTGATCTAGAGATTAGTTATGGAATGTGCACAAGAATGAAGATATAAATAAGCGTTCGCAGATAAAGCAATATTTGTAGCTGATCTGCTTTAATTGTATCTTGGTCAGTGATTGGAGATTATCCTTAGAAAACTGAACTATGCTGTTAAAGACCTGAAGGAAAGGATGGATAAATGGTAGACTATTACACATGTTGCATTAAGGTAACACACTTAGCATTAGCTTGTCCTAAGTCCACTATATTTAATAGCCATTTTCATAAGTGGCCCAAGTTATAAACTTCTGTCAGTTTTTACATTAGTAACATTGTTTGAGAATTTTGTAAATATGTGTTTTGGTAAAGTTCACCATGAGTTCCTCTAAACCAACTTATCCTCCGTATCCATTAACTATTATTCCCTCCCAACTTCATGGTTTTTTTTTCACTAATTTCACTCAATGGATCCAGTAAGTACATGGGCTTGGGACTATCTTCCGGAGCATGGTAGCAATTCAGGGATAATATCTTTGAAAATTAAACCTGTTTTCCCTCTACCAGTAATCATCAACTGTTAATGGCTCCGCAAAGATGCAAATTCCTGGTCACCATCTACAACCATGTTAGGATTTTGCCTGGTATAATCTTTCTCAGATCTTTCCAATTTGTCACTCCTATGTGCAACTGCCCTGTTTTGTACTTAAAAAAATGGTTTTGGTGTGTTTGTTCACAGCTCTGGGTCTTAAATCTTTCTATCCTCTCTTCTTTGGTGCTCCTTTACATCTTAGGTAAGTACAAGAATCAGTTTTGCTTCCATTATCCTACTGTAACATGATTTTAAGAAGAAAATAAAAACTGCCTTAAATGATTACATTTGGCTATTTCTCCTGAAAATTTGATGGTTATCAGTCTTTGCAGATATTTTTATTAAAGAAGAGGTACTCTTAAATTAATAATAGATCAAATAGAAAATAACAGGCATAAAAGGAGAAAGGATAATATTTGTAAGAATACAACAGTTATAAATTGTTCCACAGAGTATCAAATGTATTGTTTGTACTCTCCACATTTCTATATACCCTCTCCTACTTATGATTACTATAATTTATGTAATAATGTTAGTTAGGGAATGTATGTTTTTTTGAGGGTTTTCACTGTGTATTTATTCATGCTTTTCCTATAGTGTGCACTGGAAATGCTAAGATTTCAAAGCAGAATCTCCATGCCAAGGAGATAACCCTTAATAAATAAGAACATGAAAAGAAGGAAGAAATAAAATACAAGGTGAAAATTGTACAAAGAATAGTCATCAGAATGTGAACAGTGGAGGAAAGCCAGGCGTGAATTTTAATTGAAATGATTGTAGAATTGCATCCCGGCTGACTCTTTTTTTTCAGAAATATTTTTATTTATTTTTTTCAGACACATTTTTTATTGTAATTAAAAAAAATTTCCACCTCCTCCCCNGAAAATTGTACAAAGAATAGTCATCAGAATGTGAACAGTGGAGGAAAGCCAGGCATAAATTTTAAATGAAAAGATTGTAGAATTGCATCCTGGCTGACTCTTTAAGATGGGGAGGGGAGATGCTGTGAGGTGAAGGGGCTTCCCTGAGTTTCCATACCTGTCAGTCTCAGGGTAAGCTTGGAGAACTAACATAAAGTGGGAGTCTTGCTCTGAATGGAGAAATGTATTGGATATATAGCAAGAAAATAATATCAGGGATTGGAATTAGAAGGAAAGCAAGTGAGCAGTATGTTCTTCATCGTGCATCTGTTTAAGTGCACAGTCAGAGCTGTCCATCGGTGCACCTGCCCTTTAACTCTTGTGTCCATATTTGTCCTGCTCCCCCTCTGAGACACCAATGCCTGTTTGCGGGACTTAGTGCAATTGTGATGTATTTCAGTGAGTTCAGAGTGAAGACATACTTTCAAAGAGGATAAAGCAGAAGGACTCTTAGGGAGCTAGTTAGATATCAGCAGACCATAAGATCATTAAGGATGGGGTATTCCTTCATAGGAACAGTTCAGGAAAATGTGAGTTGAAACTACAGAACTGTCAAAATAATGATATAATTATATCTAAATCATCTCTCTGGCCGTGGTATTCTCAACCACACAAAAATACAGAATGGAAAGCATCCAGACAATCAAACAAAAAGTCAGACTGACAGCAGTTCGATTAGGCCATGTCAACAGTGGACATCCAGCTGAGCATCTGGGACTGGGTACAGCTCTCTGGCTGTCAGTCTTTGACACACACTGAGTAATTAGGTAAGGGCTATCTTTTTATGGGATGCAAGTGAAGGAATTACACCTTTTTATTATTATGTTATGTTAATAAATTCCTGGTTAGAGGATGAGAAAGAGTTGCACACGTACACACACACACACACACACACACACACTTGTCCAAAATGTAAGAAACCAATTTTCCTTTATCAAGTTTTATTTCCTAATTTCTTTTAACGTACAGGGGAACTAAGGTGGTGGGCTTATGAATCTCAGTGTCTAATAATAGAGATTGTCATATTGGTTCCCAGATTCTCATTAGAAAACAAATGACATTTGTAGACAGAGTAGCAACAGATGAATTGATTCTTAGTCACTATACCATGTCATCTAGGTCCTTGTATATTTTCTTTGTTCTTCGTTATCCAAGCTTACCCCTCACCTCTTAAAATCCTTGCCAAGATAGTGACTTTCACACTTAATCAGGCAGCCAGCATGTGCAAGAGCATCATCAATATGCACATCAGCATGTGCATATATATCATCATTATATATGCATCATTGTATATCATCTAGCATGCTTGGTCCATTCTGTAGCAGTCTTCAGGAGACTATGCCAAAAATTAAAAACAAGAGGAAGAAATCTCTGAGATGTTCCAGAGTTTTAAGAAGCTGAGATGGTACAGCTGGGGATGTAGTTCCATGTCCCAAGAATTATTTATAGAGATGCCACATGGAATCTTATCAGGAAGCAGCTCTGTTTCACTGAGAAAAAAGGTTGTTTGAGGACATCGAAGGTTTTGTCTCATCCTGGTACAGGTGCTACATGGTGGCGCTACATAGCTTGAACATTAAGCTGCGGCATAGACTGGGTAATCACACTAACCGAACATACAAACCCCTGTAGTATTGATAAATTAGGTGGATCAAATTTTCAGGAAACTGATCTAAATTACTAGATCTTGCAAGCTTAGGAACTCTATTAATAAAAATACCAAGGAGGAGCCACAAAAGCTAAGGCAAGCCCGAAATTAGGAGGAAGAATTAAAGCTGGGATTGTCATCAGCAGATAAAGTCCTGGGAGACGGTGAACTTACGTTCCCAGGGAAGATAGATAAATAAATAAAAGGAGAAAAGCTTCAGCTGTGTTAGAAGTTCCTTGAGGCCAAACCACTGAACTTCGTGGTGACGGAGTCAGAATGCTACAGACCAGAGTCAATTTTTCTTAGGCTGTTTTTAGTTCCTCTGGATGCACACATCTATGTCTGGCCTAGCATCTTTTTTACTTCGAAATCTTTAAAATGTCTTCCTAACAACCACTATCTTCCACCAGTTTAGTAGCCAAGAATATCATGGTTATCATCTTCAAAGGATAAGGTTTTCTGAACTTTGCTGTAATCCGCCTATCTCTACCCATGGTCCCCACCAATGAATTTGATAAGTGTTCCGATTTATTACTTTTTTCACATCTGAAGTAACCACTTCCACATGGAACATGATAGCTAGACTAGCCTGAATCTGTGTACACAGGCCATGGTCACACGTATTTCACTCCAGGATCAACTACCTCTGTGCCTTTTGAGATGAACACGTGGTTTTGTGTCAACAAGAGGAGAGGGCCTCAGAAACACTAGGAAATGTTAAGTATCAATTGTCTCTGGTAAGGGAGGTCCTGAGGTCACTTGAGGCAAAGCTTTGATGAGGATGAAGGGACCCCAATCTCCTATTTACTTCCCAGCTACATGCTTCTAGTATAGCACGTGACCCCACCATAAGGCACTGCCACAGACGGAAGACGGCGAATCCACCCAGTCATGAACCAAACACCTGTGAAACCGTGAGATACAATGGGAGCATGAGCTGCAGTGATGGAATATGACAGACAGAGGCATCAAAATGAACTTTGGCTATCAAATCTGAGTATGACTTCTTTCAACAAATAACTGGTCCTTGAGTTAGCAGGAAACTACTTTTATTTCATAAATTACTCCAAGACCTCTTGTTAGAACAAAAGATAGATCTCACCAGAAAGGCCATTGCCAAGAAGAGTTGAGTACTACGCTTTGAGTTACAGAGTCGGTTAAATTCCAACCAACCCCACTTACTGTTGTTCTTATTCCTAATATGTGTTATAGCAAAAAATTCCCAAAACATTTGACTAGTGAAAATTTGGTGAAGCAACTTGAGAAACACAAACTCTCTGTATTCTTTTACTTAGCAAGCATTATTTGGAAAATTTGCCTGGAACTAGGAATTCAAATGAAAATCTTAGCAATTCTGAGCAATCTTGCCATAGCCCCGGAGAGCAT